>BQNB010008718.1:0-89037 GCA_026074375.1 Tanacetum coccineum
CTTGATGCTGATGCAGAGGTAACTTTGGTTGATGAGGCTCAGGACAGGAATGATGATGATTTAATGTTTGATACAGGAGTTTTTGATGAACAGGAAGTTGAGGTTGAAAAGGTAGTTAGTACTGCTGAAGTTACTACTGTTAGTGCTACACCAACAACTGTTGATGAGTTGACTCTGGCTCAGACCTTAATTAAAATCAAAGCAGCTAAACCTAAGGCTGTTACAACTGCTGGTACAACAACTACAACTGCTGTTACAAGACCCAAGGCTAGAGGGGTTGTAGTTCAAGAGCTAAGTGAATTTAGAACAACAACATCATCTTCACAAACATCACAACTTCCACAAGCTAAAGTCAAAGGCAAAGAAAAGATGATAGAACTTGAGAAGTCTTTGAAAAAGTAAGATCAAATTTTGATTGATGAAGAAATTGCTCAAAAACTTCAAGCTTAGTTAAATGCTAAATTGGAAGAAGAAGAGAAGCTTGCAAAACAAAGAGAAGAAGATGCAAACATTGCTGAATGGGATAATGTTCAAGCTATGATAGATGCAGATTATGAGCTAGCTGCAAGATTAGATGCACAAGAACAGGAAGAGATGACTGTTGAAGAAAAGTCAAAGCTGTTTGAAGAGCTCATGGATAAAAGAAAGAGAACAATTTGTAAGACTTAGAGCAGAAGAGCAGAGAAGAAACCACCAACCAAGGCTCAAAAGAGAAATCAAATGTGTACCTATCTGAAGAACATGGATGGATTCACTCATAGTCAGTTGAAGAACAAAAGCTTTGATGAAGTTCAGAAGGATTTTGACAAGACCATGGGTTGGATAGACTCATTTGTATCTATGGATTTTGAAGTGGTGAAAGGAGATAAAGGCAGTGTAACAAGAGCAGAAGAAAGCAGTTTTAAAAGAGCAGGCACAGAGCTAGAACAAGATAGAATTAAGAAGTAAAAGATAGATGATGATCAAGAAGAAGCTAAGATGAAAAAGCATATGGAGATTGTTGTTGATGAAGAAGAAATAGCAGTTGATGCTATACCATTAGCCACTAAGCCCCCAATCATTGTTGATTGGAAAATCATCAAAGAAGGAAAGATGGGATACTTTCAACTTATAAGAGCAGATGGAAGTTCAAGGAGGTACTCATCAATGATTAAGATGCTTCAGAACATTGACAGAGAAGACTTGGAAACACTCTGGAAGTTGGTTAAACCTAAACATGGGAATACAAGGCCATAGGAGGCATATGAAAGAGTGTTATAGGGTGATCTGAAAGTGATGTTTGAACCTGATGTAGAAAGTGAAGTTTGGAGAAATCTACAAGGATACAATGTGACAGTTTGGAAGCTATTTTCTTCAAGTGGAGTACATTTTGTAAGATTTCAGAATCTGCATATCTTTATGATGGTAGAGAAAAAGTATCCACTCACACCTGCAACAACCACAAAATGCTCAACAAGAAGCTTCAAACTGACCATTAGAATGAGATGTGCCATCAACTTCTAAATCTCATGACAAAACAGGTCAAGAATCCTGGAAGTGTTTGAATGCATCCTCCTAGTAAAGATAAAGCTTTTAATTAAGAAACTCAAAGATTCAGAAGATGAACATCAAGTTTAGGGGAGGATTGTTGGGATCAAAAGGCTTCATGATGATCTTGGAGTTAATACTGCTAAGTGATGCTGGAATAAAATTTAATGTTGCTGGTTACAACTGCTGAAAGATTATAACTGTTAGAAGAGTTTCTACTGTCAAAAGGATAAAGACAAGAGAAAGGATTAAGATGAAGATTGTTTATCAAGATTACTTACGGGATAAGTATGAGATATTTTTGTAAAAGATATGTATATCTTATTAAGTTAGAAGATTTGCAGTTATCTATTAGAATTATAGAAGATTATTAGTTATCTTGTAAAGGACTCCTTGGTGTATAAAAGGAGATCCTAGGTTATGGTTATTGATATATACATTCATACGTTTTTGATATATAGCTTCAAGGTTGTAAACCCTAGTACTACACAGAGTACTCGTATTATTGATAATAATAATATTGGAGCTTTTCAGTGATATCATTGTTCATACAGTTTACTATTTTATTAATATTCTTCTAAGTATTAAAGAGTAGATTCTGCATACTCTTTAGTATTTACAAAGTTTCTACCATAGTTGTTTTGGTTCAATCCAAAATAACTTAACCTTTACAAGCCAATGAATGGATCTTAAGCTGGGATCAACACGCACTCAAACGACGGAGATCAGCCATGCTAAAAGAGCCAGTAGCAGGCCGAGGATCATCAATCGCTGCACTTGGATATCTCCAGACCATAGACCCAGGAATGGCCCTCCGATCGATCAAGAAGAAACCACTTTTCTAATGCTTCATACAAGAGGAATCATCATCAATGCAAACCGGAGAAGGAGCACAGCGCTTGGGAAAATAAAACTAATCACCTTGTTTGCATAAAGTCTGGAAAACCCTAAACAATGCCACCGTTGGTTTTATTTGCAAAGAAAAGCAAAGAACCTCAAAAGTAATTACCTTATTCAGGCCCAGTGGACCCGACTGAGAGAAATGAAGCCTATAATGTTTGATAAGATCCAAAAGGAATGAAGAAAAAGGAATGCGAACACCAAAAAAGTCAAATATTCGATGATAAATACTAATAGCATCATTCAGAAGCTCGGACATTACAAATTCTTCAGAAGGAAGTCGAGGGTGAAGGTCGGGGGTATCTTATATTTAATGATCAGATCGTTTAGGTCATCTTGGGTGAGTCGAGAATGCTACAGTTCCATATCCTTTTTGGCCATAATTGAAAAAGTAAGAAGGGAAGAAAAAGGTAGCTTGGAATGGGAAGAATCTGGAGCAAAATAACCAGTGGCAGAAAGCAAAAACAATAGCTCCGGAAACAATATGTGTTTTTTACTATAGCAAGGGTAAAGCAAAAAGTAAAACGGAGGCTGCTATTTATAGGAAAAGAAGGAAAAGATGCGACGATTAGGAATTTACCTTTAATGCATGACACGCCGCAAAGAAAATGTGTGGACAACAAACAAGCCACGTCCGCACATGCCGAACATTAATGACGCAAGACACACTTAAGTCTAGTACTGGCAAGCTAGCTTGACAGATTCTAGACTAGGGGGACATGATAAGGTATAGTCTCCCTCGGAATACCTAGAGGAAAAACATAGCTTACATAATCCTGCCAAACTAGCACGGGCTAAACTAAACAAACGCACCTGAGATGCTGACTTGTCGAAGGACATGTCAGGTCCGGAGTCACCACCAGAACTCTGGAGAAGTTGGTGTGTCGAAGGACATATCAGGTTTAGAGTTATTAGCTCCGTCCTAGCACAGCAGTATTAGAGGACAATCCGAAAAAGGTACAGTCCTTGTGAAGGGCCACCGTCCATGGAATGACACGTAGCTAACAAATCGTACCAAGAGAGAGCCCCACGGTTATGTCTTGTACTGAATCCCAAAACTATAAAGGGAGAGCTCATTTCCCCAGGACAATACACAAAACACCTACTCCGGACCACACTTTCTATTCTTCGCATTTATCTCATATCACTGTACTTATTCTTACGCCAAAGTTAGTCCCGGATTCACACCCTAGGGAGAGCTAACGGTGTTCTTTCTTATTTTCAGCTAGGAGACAAAGGATTAAGGTCCGAAGGAACCAAGCTGGTCCAAATATTTATCAAGGCTGAGGTCATTTTTACCAAGCTCAAGCAATCTACGTAAATTTACCTCAACAAAAGAGAAAATTAGAAAATGTATGTTGACTCTGCCAACTATCACTTACATATGTAATTGTAGCATGTTACCTATGCCATGTTGCCTATGGTAATCAAACATCAAAGTCTCTGCCACACGTTTTTCTTCGTCATAGCAACTCCTAACTCCTGAAATACATTAAACCATGACGCATAAAACTTTCTTTGCATATTATAATTCTTTACATTAACGAATATACTTTTCATTATTAGCAAACACATGGAAATAGGCTTACCGATTAGGTTGACATTACCCAGTAGCCCTCTGGTTGGGGATGGATAACAGGATCACCATATACCTCTGAGGTCGAGGTAAGCAAAATTCTGCAAGTACAAATAAATGTGATACATAAATATAATGCGAGGCTAAAATACAAAGTTACTCAAGCTTAAATAAAAAGGTTTTAACCTTGCTTCGACTTGTTTTGCAAGACCAAGATACGGTGAAAAAACCAAAATCGAGTTTACTTGAAGCTTCATGTGGTGGTGTGCCAAACACTCACATTACAGGTTGTGATTCCTGAGATGGGTTTCCAAAAGGACTAGACGGTGTGGTGAATCTAGAACGCTTAGAAGCAGGGTTATGCTGAAACATGGATGAACCTATAATTTGGATTGAAGGTTATGAATTACAGTGGTATGTAAGATATAACAACGGATAAAATAGAAAATAGTATTTACGTAACTGAATCATAACGGTCACATATTCTTTAGAGCATTAATTGTTTAAAGAAGATTTAAAAATGGACATAAGAAGTACATGGGAAAGAAAAAAAATACCAGCTTCCAGGCTTCAATTTCGCCCTGTGCAGTATCGAGCATATACCTTTTGATCAAACAGAAAGAGATAAAGTTATTTTCACCTTCCTAATCTCAGTTCATATACGATACCCTTATCCCATGTAAAATTTTCTTAAAGCATGATAAGGCCATTTACACTAAGTTAACTTAGAGTATGGCCAGGCACAATATATAGCCGCGTTTAAATAGTTTAAAAGTACAAAATGGTGTATATCATGGTGATTATAGTGACCTGACACACCATAGCTATCGAACGTAATAATCTGCAACAAATTAGAAAATCCTAAATTTATAGGAGATCTATGACAGACTTATAATCTATTACAGTAATATGATACATGAATTTCTCATATATTTATTAGAGATGTATACGTTTTCAAAGATGGTCTATGTACTGATACTGAAATCTAAGCTTACCATGTCAATTGCATGATCGCGAACTTCCTTTTCCACAATCTTTGATAGCATGCTACTATCCCATACTTTCCCAAAACCATCCTGGCAATGAACATAAAATTAGATATTGCTCATAGCCAACGAATAAATGAAGTGTCATGAATTTATTTTGAGAAAAGAAATAAACCTGAAAATCCGAATGATCCATTACTGTCACCTGTCAAAAAATATAACTCATATAGGAATAACGATGGATGAACCTGGTTTTTAACAAAAATGTTAGAGAAAAAAACATATTAAATCAACAATATATTATAAGAATTTTAGTATGACATAAAATGTCAACACTCACATCGAAAAGGGTTTATTAAATCTTGCAATGGACAATCACATGTTTTTCAGTGTTACTTATGTACACAACGGAGGTTATGTGCTTCAATTTTTTAATGATGTAGTAAGTATATTAAATCGATGAACTTGTTATTGATAATACAGGGAATGGAGATAACATAACTGATAACATACCATCATAACAACTAAGATATGTGCATAAAAGACAAGTATATGATGATACAATAAAAATTCAAATTAAGATTTCGTCAAGGACCCCAAATCTAGTATCACAAAAATTTGATGAGTGTGCATAACATTAAATTTAACATGATATTACTTACAGAATGAGTTGTAGATGGGCTGTATTCAGAAGCACTGTTTGACATGTAATTATCAGCCTCCATATGTTCAGAGGACGAATGAGCATTGTTACTTAAGTAATCACCTTCTATAAGCTGAAATAAGAAGCACAAAGGATGTATGATTATCATAAATGCTCTTTGAATACTGTCCCAGCAACACGATGAAATTGATGTTAGTTATTTAAGAAAACTGAATCATAAACTTACCAAAGTTTGGAAAGAAAATAACATAGTACATCATTAGGGTTCTGAGAAAAGGAGGCGTGTTGTTTCATACCATGTATTTTGTGAATTAGATTAAAGGTATTGAAACTTATAATTATCATCAAAGAAAATATTACTGCGTTTTTTTAGATTCATATCTTCTCTAAATAATGTACAATTATCAATATATTTTCCAAATTTAAATGACATTTTTTCTAGAAGCATGACATATTTGATTTTCATTGTATATCACAAATTCTGGCTTGCTCCATTGGTTTAGCTGCTTGTTTGTGAATTAGTAGACTCAGGTTCAAATCTTGCAATTGACATAATTTTTAAAAAACATATGAAATTTCTACATATATGACATGGCATTGTGATGACATGGCTTTATGCGATGCCATGTGGAATTATGATGTGTCATGCCTCCTCTTATATATATATATATATGAGGAGGGTTATTGTGAGAACTTTTTTAAAGTTGTAAAAATGAGAACTAATCTAAAATACCATTAAAACATCAGTACATAACCATTTTAGCAATGTTACACCAAAATAAAAAATATTAATACAAATTACCATTAAACCGACTAATAACCAACTCATGCATGAGTAACGGATTGCTGATACACAATTAAAAATTTGATACATATACAATAAAATCTCAAAAAGCTAATTTCTTATATATAAATTGATACACCTAATACACATCAACCACTAAAAACTTGGTACACTTCTTTAAGGTTACCAACTAATGTCATTTTAAAATCTTCCATTAATGCATACGTTAGCAATTTTATGGCTACTAATTAATTGAAGAACCAACTTTGAATTCAAATAGGTGATGCTTAAAAACCGTTACTTTTAAATATTAATTAAAATTAATGACACGTATAGAGAAAAAATATACGTGTTATGTATTTTTAACCTATCATCGATGTCTCAACCTCTAGACATATTTTTTTTTAAATTGAAAAACTTTTGGCACATCGTTTTATAATAGAGTGACACATTCTTATACATATTGACACATTTGATGCATACTTTTAAATATATTGGTACATAGTTTTGATAGTTTGTACCATCATTATCATATTGGACACACTTTGTACATTATCTTTAGGACAGATTTGACATCGTCTTTTTTGTATGTAACATACATCCGCATATATAGAGAAGAAATTTGATTTCTTATTAACAAACAAATATCAAATCTCAATTTGAGTATCATCTAACACACAACAAAAAAATTGATATTTAATTAGGCAAAGCCGATATCTATCCACCATGCTTTTCAGGTTGGTGGAATCAATAATCTAAATTAGATTATTGTCTATTACGACAGCAAAAAAATAATAAGTTCAAGTTGATCTTTTTAAACTAGGGGTTTTCAACCTCTTTTAGAGAGAGAGGGAGTTGAGATGATGAGTGGAATTGTGTTCGGTGATGAGCGAGTTAACTAGTCCTGAAAAACATTAAAGAGAAGTCTGGATAAAGAGGCAATCGTAAAAGAAGAGAATGAGAGATGCTTGTACGGTACGGACTGGAGAGAGGAGTATCCGAGTGTGTTGAGAGAGAGTTAGAGAGTAGTGAGAGGTTTTAGTGTGAGAGATATCGTATGAAATGTAAAGTCTAACAGATGCGTGAATGAGCTTAATATAGAGCTTGCAAATACCGACTTAAAAACTGTTACAAACTATGGCCACTGCTACAGCCCGTTTTAAACTTTCTTTAATTGGGCCATTTTCTAGAAATAATGCTTACAAGGCAAAACTGAAAATAAGACAAAGCCCATAATAAGTCCATCCAACATATATAGTTTTACCTATTAAGCCTAATTTCTCAATATCACCCCTTTAGTCACAATCCTGGTAAAACATATACATTCCTAGTTTTTATAACAAAATCCAAGTGCTGAACTGTATCTAACCCTTTGGTAAGGATATCTGCAATTTGATTTTCATAATCCACCTTAACAGTTTTAACAGCTCCTTTTCTACCTTCAGGTAACTCAACCAATTCCCAAGTACCATTTCTAAGTAAAGCATTCATTTCTGGATTCATAGCATCAATCCAGTGAGAGTATTTTGAAGATTCAAAATAGGTTTTAGGTTCTCTGGTTTTATTATGTGAGTTACTAAAAAATGTTTTTAGTATTATGTTTGGAATTACTTAACATATTTCTCAAGATCATATTTAACCTTTGATTCAACAATAAAATCATTATAATTTTTTGGAAAAACACTTTTTCTAGAAGACCTTCTAACATTTTGAATATCTTGAGAAGAACTTGGATTTTGATCCAAATTAACATCAGAAAAAATATTTTCTTCTCGGGGGTGCAACCTACTCATTTGAGTGGCAACAAATCATTACTGCTATCAGCATCCATTTCAGAATCAAACTAGAAAATCAGCAGGTTTATATTACTGCAGACCTCAGAAGTGCTGCTACTATACTGTTGTCCCTTATTCAGGATAATTAGCTATTTCATCATCATTGGGTATTCAGGACATTCAATGTCTAAAACAAGTTTATAATATTAAATCTTGTCAAGACATTTGTAGAATCATTTTTCCCACTCAGAATTCTTTATAAGGATATATTATTTCCAAAAAAAAACTTAACATCTTTAGAAAAAATAAATTGATGCTTATCAAAACTGTATAATCTATATCCTTTTTTAAAATTAGAATATCCAATCATAACATATTTCTCAGACCTTCTACTAAACTTATTATTATTAACAATGGTAGCAAAACACAAGCAACCAAACACTCTTAAGTGAGAAAGAGTATGACATTTTTTATATATCATTTCATATGGAAACTTTCCATTTAGCATAGAAGAAGGGAGTCTGTTAATAAGATAAGTAGCAGTTAGAATACACTCAGTCCACATCTTTAAAGGAATTCCCTCCTGAAACATAAGAGATCTAGCAACATTAAGAAGATGCCTATGTTTCCTCTCAGCAATTTTATTTTGTTGTAGAGTATACACACAAGAAGTTTGATGAATAACCCCTTTATCAGAACATAGTTTAGATACAGATCGATTAACAAATTCAGTACCATTATCACTTCTAAAAACTTTAATTTTCCTTTTAAATTAATTTTCAATCAAATTACAGAAAACAATTATGATGTGGAGAAACCTTCTTCTTTAGATTTTAAATCATGTATACCAAATTGCTCTTGTGTAATCATCCACAACAGTAAAAAAAATACCTAAACCCCTGGAATGTAAACTTTATAAGGCCCCCATAAATCTAAATGAACTAGATCACCCAAAATTTTTGACTTATGATCACTTAAAGAAAAAGGTTCTCTAGTTTGTTTAGCCCTTTGACAAATTTCACAACAACCAGTATTATCCTTTTTATCAAAATTTAGAGAACCTTTAAGAACATTGAACAGATCTGCAGTGTATGATCCAATCTACAATGCCAATCATGCTGAGACAACATACACTGAAATTTAAAGGTACTAGAATTACTTTTAATACCTTTACCGCTATAGTAGTACAGGCCTTCACATTGTTCACCAATCCCCGAAACATTTTTTAGATTCAAATCCTAATTCAAGAAATAACATCTATTCTCATCAAAGGCAACAATAACCTTATTCTCTTTAACCAATTTATGAAGAGAAATCAAAGTGACACAATATTCAGGTATAACCTCTACATCATCAAACCATAAACCATTAGGACATATGAGAATACCAATCTTAGAAATATTAGGACTCATTCCATTAGGATGGGACAACTTTATTTTAAGATGGAGAAATATCAAATAACATTGTTTATTTCCTTATAATGTAAGTCATATGCTGGTTTTTCCTGAATCAATCTATTTTTCATTATTTAACAAGTCTTAGGTTTAAAATTAGCATTTAGAACAAAAAAAAAATTCAAAAATTTTTTATGAAAACTTGAACTTTTTATTAAAATAAGTTACCGGCCATATTGGCTGCTATTTTTTCCAACTTTATGACTTTAGATGATGAGAGGAAGAGATAAGAGTAGCATTTGTTAATTGTAAATTCCAGAAGATGAACTTTCCTAACTGAAATTATTTATTAGGATAACACTTGTTTATTAAAATATTGACCAGCCTTTTTTCTTTCCAAAATCTGCAGGGTATCACTAATCTTAAATTAGTCTATACATTTTGTATGCCATTTAAAACCACAATTTTCCACCACACCAAACCAGAACCCCAACTTGGTCTATTATTATCAAACCAGAACCCCCACCTTGTCTATTATTATTCACATTATTAGGTTTTGAAGGTCCAGCATTAAAATTTTAATTATTTCTTTGAAAATTTTGGCTATAAGGCACATTAGACACAAAAGCAGAAGCCTGATTCCTTTGAGAGGAACCAACTATACTACCAACAGCAACTATGTGAGACTCTTCACTAGAAATAGTAGCATAGGCACTTCTCACATCAGGTAAAGTCTCTCTAGACAGAATAGAGCTTCTAATTTGCATATAAGAATCATCTAAGCCCACAAGAAATTACATTAATTTCAACAATAGATTATGTTTCTTAAAACCTTCAGAAGCATTACAAACACATTTAGGCAACTCAATCATACCATCATACTGTTTCCATAAAGCATTCAACTTATGATAATAATCAGCAATAAAAGAACCATTCTGTTTAAGAGTATTAATTTGATTATGCAAACCAAACATTATTGATCCATCAACTTTGTCATAAGTCTCTTTCAATTCTTCCCAAACATGTTTAGCCCTTTTTGAAAAAATTTATCCCAAAAATAGTTCCTCAGATATTGAATTTAAAATCCAACCCAAAGCAATTACATTAACCATATCCCACTGTTTACCAAGAACCTCATCTGTATTAGATCTTTTACAAGATCCATCAATAAAACCAATCTTATTCTTTCCTTCTAAAGCCAAAAACATAGCACATGACCATACTTGATAATTTTCAGTTCCCTTTAGTTTTATTGAAACAACAATTAGAGCAGTAGTATCATTAGGATGCAAGTGTAATGGATCACTAATATCTAACTTACTAATTCTGGTAACAAAATCATGAAAATCATCATCATGATCAAAATTAAGAGGAGAATTATGCTCAGAATTATGAACAGACATTATGACAAACAAGAAAACAAACAGAAAAATAAGACAAACAATCAAGAAAGGAAGAAAGAAGTTCCCAGGTTTTCACACCACTCAAGGTGGCAGATCAAGGGCAGACAATCACAATTATACTAATAAGCAAGGTTGCAAAAATCGTGAATCGTTAGCCGGGCGGTCGACCACCTTGTAGCTTGTAATCGGTCAAGGCGGGATTAATAGACGATTAATTGGATTGGCATTTTTGGCAAAATTTAGGTATTTCCGGCAAGTTTTGTGTATTTTCGTCAAGTTTTAGATATTATTGGCAAGTTTTTTTCTAAAAAACAACTTGTAATAGATTTAAACAGTTAATATAAGTGATCAAAACAAGTTTACGGTGAGTTTTAAGTACTTCCAACAAGATTAGAAGGTTTCCGACAAGTTTGACCACCGTTGACCACGGTTGATCGTCGTTGACTGAAAGTGAATTTGGATAAAAAGTATAAGGAGTATAGGCCATTCAATTGTATCACTTAAGATCAGATTTGCGTATGAGATCGTTTTGGGTAGAAAATGTAAATATGTAACTCAAAAAGAGATTAAATGTATCATTGCATGTATTCTTAAGGGTACCAAAGTCATTTTAAAATCTTCCATTAATGCATACGTTAGCAATTTTATGGCTACTAATTAATTGAAGAACCAACTTTGAATTCAAATGGGTGATGCTTAAAAACCGTTACTTTTAAATATTAATTAAAATTAATGACACGTATAGAGAAAAAATATATGTGTTATGTATTTTTAACCTATCATCGATGTCTCATCCTCTAGACATATTTTTTTTTTAAATTGAAAAACTTTTGGCACATCGTTTTATAATAGAGTGACACATTCTTATACATATTGACACATTTGATGCATACTTTTAAATATATTGGTACATAGTTTTGATAGATTGACACATCATTATACATATTGACACACTTGATACACATCTTTAGACAGATTGACACGTCTTTTTAGTAAAGTAACACATCCGCATATATACGTGAAGAAATTATGATTCTTATTAACAAACAATACTCAAATCTCAATTTGAGTATCAATAACAACACAAAAAAATTGATCTTAATCAGAAAGCCAATCTATCCACCACTGCTATTCAATTGTGAATGAATAATCTAAATTGATTATTGTTCTATTACAACAGCAGAAATAATAAGATCAAGATGATCTTAATCAACTAGGGTTTATAACCTTTTAGAGAGAGATAGAGGTTTTAGTGAGAGAGAGATCATATGAAAAGTAAGTCACACAGCTGGTCAATCTAGCTTATATAGAGCTTGACCACCGACTTAAAAACTTTACAAACATGGCAGCAACAACCCTTAAACTTTTTTCAATTATCCATTTTCAGAAATAACTTCTTACAAGGCAAAACTGAAAATAAGACAAAGACATAATAAGTCCCTCAACATATATGTTTACCTATTGAGACTAATATTCTCAATATCCCCCCTTAGTCTCAACCTGGTAAACATCATACATTCCTAGTTTTTATAACAAAATCCAAGTGCTGAACTGTATCTAACCCTTTGGTAAGGATATCTGCAATTTGATTTGCATAATCCACCTTAACAGTTTTAACAGCTCCTTTTCTAACCATTCGCAGGTACTCAACCAATGTCCCAAGTACCATTTCTTAAGTAAAGCATTCATTGTCTCTGGATTCATAGATCCAATCCAGTGAGAGTATTTTGAAAGATTGCAAAATAGGTTATCGTAGGTTGCATCTGGTTTTATTAAGATGAGATAAAAACAAATTTTTAGTATTAGTTTGGAAATAACTAGCATAATTCTCAAGACCATATTGTTAACCTTTGCAACAAAAATGCATTATAATGTTTTTGGAAAAAAAACACTTTGTCTAGAAGGAAAACCTGTTCTAACATTTTGAACACTGAGAAGAACTTGGATGTTTGGATCCAAATTTTCCTCATGAAAAAGATATTTTCTTCGCGTGTGGCAACCTACCTCATTCTATAGTGGCAACATAATCATTACTGTATCTGCATCATTTCAGAATCAATTAGAAATCAGCAGTATTAATATCTACCAGAACTCAGAGAGTGCTACTATCATTTTACCCCATGATTCAGATCATTAGCTACTCTTCATTCATCTTGGTATCTCAGAGATTATTAATGTCGAAAAATGTTTATTTATTAACATCTTTGTAAAACATTTGTAGAATACATTTGTTCCAACTTCAGAATACTTTAAAGGGAAAGATATTGTCTCAAAAACTTGTTACATCTTGTAGAAAAAATAATTGATGTTATCAAACTGTATAATACTATAATCTTGTTTTAACAATTAGGAATATCCATTCAAACATATTTCTGCATCGGCCTTCTACGAAGACTTTATTTTATATTAACAATGGTAGACAGCAAGAGCAACATCAAATTAACTCTCATTAAGTGGAGAAAGAGTATGACATTTTTTATATATCATTTCATATGGAAACTTTCCATTTAGCATAGAAGAAGGGAGTCTGTTAATAAGATAAGTAGCAGTTAGAATACACTCAGTCCACATCTTTAAAGGAATTCCCTCCTGAAACATAAGAGATCTAGCAACATTAAGAAGATGCCTATGTTTCCTCTCAGCAATTTTATTTTGTTGTAGAGTATACACACAGAAGGTTTGAGATAACCCTTTATCATACATTAGTTTGATTACAGTTGACTCGATTAACAAAATTCAGTTGTGCTCCATGTTAATTGCACGTTCTAAACTTTAAGTTTTCCTTTTAGAAATTAATTTCAATCCAAATTACCTCGAAAGATTACCAATTATGAAGAGAAACGCCTCATCTCTTTAGAGTTAATAAGTATACACATAATTGAACTCTAGTGCTAATCAGCCGTCAAAGTCAAGATCAATAATCTAAACCCCGTCGGAACTCTTATCGCGCGTCACCTTTGTTAGTGCCCCCATAATCTAAACCCCTCAGAACTAGTCACCTTATAAGGCCCCCATAAATCTAAATGAACTAGATCACCCAAAATTTTTGACTTATGATCACTTAAAGAAAAAGGTTCTCTAGTTTGTTTAGCCCTTTGACAAATTTCACAACAACCAGTATTATCCTTTTTATCAAAATTTAGAGAACCTTTAAGAACATTTAGAACAGGGTCTGCAGGATGACCAAGCCTACAATGCCAATCATGCTGAGACAACATACACTGAAATTTAAAGGTACTAGAATTACTTTTAATACCTTTACCGCTATAGTAGTACAGGCCTTCACATTGTTCACCAATCCCCAAAACATTTTTCAGATTCAAATCCTAATTCAAGAAATAACATCTATTCTCATCAAAGGCAACAATAACCTTATTCTCTTTAACCAATTTATGAAGAGAAATCAAAGTGACACAATATTCAGGTATAACCATTACATCATACAAACTTAAACCATTAGACAATATGAGAATACCAATCTTAGAAATATAGGCCTCAGTCCCATTAGGATGACCCACTTTAATTTTAAGATGAGAAATATCAATAACATTGTTTATTTCTTTATCAATGTAAGTCATATGCTGGTTTTCCCCTGAATCAACTATTTTTCCATTATTAACAAGTTTAGGTTTAAAATTAGCATTAGAACAAAAAAAATTCAAATTTTTTATGAAAACTAGAACTTTTATTAAAATAAGTACCTGCCATATTGGCCTGCATATTTTTTCCAACTTTATTGACTTTGATGAGAGAGATAAGAGTAGCCATTTGTTCATCTGTAAATCCAGAAGATGAACTTTTCCTAACAGAATTATTATTAGAAACACCTTGTTTCTTAAAATATTGACCAGCCTTTTTCTTTCCAAAATCAGCAGGGTATCCAATAATCTTAAAACATCTATCAATAGTATGCCCATTAAAACCACAATTTTCACACACCAAACCAGAACCCCCACTTGGTCTATTATTATTCAAACCAGAACCCCCACCTTGTCTATTATTATTCACATTATTAGGTTTTGAAGGTCCAGCATTAAAATTTTAATTATTTCTCTGAAAATTTTGGCTATAAGGCACATTAGACACAAAAGCAGAAGCCTGATTCCTTTGAGAGGAACCAACTATACTACCAACAGCAACTATGTGAGACTCTTCACTAGAAATAGTAGCATAGGCACTTCTCACATCAGGTAAAGTCTCTCTAGACAGAATAGAGCTTCTAATTTGCATATAAGAATCATCTAAGCCCACAAGAAATTACATTAATTTCAACAATAGATTATGTTTCTTAAAACCTTCAGAAGCATTACAAACACATTTAGGCAACTCAATCATACCATCATACTGTTTCCATAAAGCATTCAACTTATGATAATAATCAGCAATAAAAGAACCATTCTGTTTAAGAGTATTAATTTGATTATGCAAACCAAACATTATTGATCCATCAACTTTGTCATAAGTTTCTTTTAACTCTTCCTAAACATGTTTAGCCCTTTTTGAAAAAAATTGACCCAGGAAAATTCATCAGATATTGAATTCAAGATCCATCCCAAAACAATTGCATTCACCCTATCCCATTGTTTACCAAGAACCTCATTCGTATTAGATCTTTTACATGATCGATCAATAAAGCCAATCTTATTCTTTCCTTCTAAAGCCAAAAGCATAGCACATGACCATACTTGATAATTTTCAGTTCTCTTTAGTTTTATTGAAACAACAGTTAAAGCAAAAGTATCATTAGGATGCAAGTGTTTATCCCAAAAATAGTTCCTCAGATATTGAATTTAAAATCCAACCCAAAGCAATTACATTAACCATATCCCACTGTTTACCAAGAACCTCATCTGTATTAGATCTTTTACAAGATCCATCAATAAAACCAATCTTATTCTTTCCTTCTAAAGCCAAAAACATAGCACATGACCATACTTGATAATTTTCAGTTCCCTTTAGTTTTATTGAAACAACAATTAGAGCAGTAGTATGATTAGGATGCAAGTGTAATGGATCACTAATATCTAACTTACTAATTCTGGTAACAAAATCATGAAAATCATCATCATGATCAAAATTAAGAGGAGAATTATGCTCAGAATTAAGAACAGACATTATGACAAAAAAGAAAACAAACAGAAAAATAAGACAAACAATCAAGAAAGGAAGAAAGAAGTTCCCAGGTTTTCACACCACTCAAGGTGGCAGATCAAGGGAAGACAATCACAATTATACTAATAAGCAAGGTTGCAAAAATCGTGAATCGTTAGCCGGGTGGTCAACCACCTTGTAGCTTGTAATCGGTCAAGGCGGGATTAATCGGCGACTAATCGGATTGGCATTTTTGGCAAAATTTGGGTATTTCCGGCAAGTTTTGTGTATTTTCGTCAAGTTTTAGATATTATTGGCAAGTTTGTTTCTAAAAAACAACTTGTAATAGATTTAAACAATTAATATAAGTGATCAAAACAAGTTTACAGTGAGTTTTAAGTACTTCCAGAAAGATTATAAGGTTTCCTGCAAGTTTGACTATCGTTGACCACCGTTGATCGTCGTTGACTATGGTTGACCTATTTGTTTGACCCTGTTACATTAATCGGCAAGGTTGGTGGCCTTGTAGCGTCTAATCGGCGATTAATCGGCCTTGCAGACCTTGTTTTGCAACAGTGCTAATAAGAGAAAGAGATAAAGAGGCGTTACAGAGCTTTTGAATGATAAGTAACAGAAAGCAATACCAAACCAACTATCTTCTTGATTCACTTAGTCAAGAAGGCTAGCAGATTAATCAGCAACAAACCACACCCAATCATCAAGATCCACAAAACCCTAATTCTTAAACTAGAGCAAATCAACCTCAGCACTTCCAAATCCAATGATTAAGTAACCTCAATCACCAACCAATAACCCAGAGAGAGTAATTAACCTAAGATCTACGAAACCCTAATCTTTAAAAATTAGATTTTTTTTTGAAATTAACAATAGATCTGAGCAATTAAACCACAAATCTTACAAGAAAACTGTTTTAATCGAAAACTGATTAACGATTTTTTAAAAACCCCCAAATTTTACCAAACTCTAATTAAATTTTTTCTTTTAAAAAACGATTTCAGAGCAACCTGGCTCTGATACCATGAAGAAATTATGATTCTTATTAACAAACAATACTCAAATCTCAATTTGAGTATCAATAACAACACAAAAAAAACTGATCTTAATTAGAAAGCCAATCTATCCACCATTGCTATTCAGGTGTGGATCAATAATCTAAATTGATTATTGTTCTATTACAACAACAGAAATAATAAGATCAAGATTATCTTAATCAACTAGGGTTTACAACCTTTTAGAGAGAGAGAGAGAGAGGAGAGGTTTTGGTGAGAGAGAGATCGTATGAAAAGTAAGTCACACAGCTGGTCAATCCAGCTTATATAGAGCTTGACCACTGACTTAAAAACTTTACAAACATGGCAGCAACTGCCCTCAAACTTTCTTCAATTATCCATCTTCAGAAATAACTTCTTACAAGGCAAAACTGAAAATAAGACAAAGACATAATAAGTCCCTCAACATATATGTTTAATACCTATTAAGACTAATATTCTCAATAATACGACACATCGAATTAATAGAGTGACACATCCTTATACATATTGACACACTTGATATACACCGTTAAACATATTGGTACATATTTTTAATAGAGCGACACATCCTTATACATATTGACACACGCACTTGATACACATCATTAAACATATTGTCACATCTTTTAGTAGAATAACACATCCTTATTTATTATGACACACTTGACACACACTTCCTTACATATACGACACATCATTTTACTAAAGTGGCACATCCATATATATTGACACACCAAATAAACATTTAATTAATTATTATTAACAAAAATATTGATTGATCGTCTTGCGCCAATCATAAACAGATTAATCAAATCCACATCGTATTTGGATGTGGAATATTGAATGATAGGCAAGTCTACAGCCTTTAAGAAACCCGAGTTTGGAAGCGATATTGAATGAGAGGCACATCAAAACCTGAGTTATGGCTTTTATTAGCTTGAGTCATAACTACTCGAAATTAAATTCCTTATACTGAATCTTTATATATATAAAGATAAAGATTAATGCTTGAGAGTATAAGTTAAATAACTAAAATGCTCCTAATATTTTGTTGTCACATATTACATTTTCTACCCTTTTTATCCTTTCTATCTTAAACTCCTTTTTATTTAATCCAAACTCTATACTAGTTTATTGACCCATGAAATTCACGGGGCTTTGAAAAACCATTGACAATGTTTTTATAAGAGATCGATTTGTGGTATTACGTAAATAAATTACATGTTAGCCTCGTGCATGGAAAATATTAATGCTAAATTACGATACAAACAAATCATTTAAACACTATAAAAATATTTCATTTTTTATTTTTATGGTATATCAATTTGAGAATATATCACTTCGAAAAAGAGTAAAATAATCTAACAACAACGTAAAATAATGGCATTTAATTTTTTTCATGTAAATAAATGATATGTTAGATGTATGAATAGAAACTATTAATGCTATATTATATGATACAAGTAAAATTTGGAAACACTATAAAATGCATTTAATTTTTGTTGGTATATAATTTAAGAAAATTTCCTTTTGGAAAAAGGTAAAATAACGTAACAACAAAATAAATAAAATTTGTAACAACAAACACCTAAAACATTTGATGGCCTTTAATAAAAGTTTAATAACAAAAATTACTTTTTATATTAAAACTTATATTAACACTTATAAAATATGGTATATATGTTTCTAAAATACTAAAAAATATATGAAATAAGTTAATTGTTATTTTTTTACTTACTATAATAAATTTTAATCTCAAAATTAATGAAAAGAAAACTTTATCACTTCTTAATCTTCCTAATATTATTGATTTGAAATATAAAAGATGTAAAAATACTTTAGCAATTGGATAAAATCGAATAATAAAATTATTTTACTTCCCTAGTCATTTTTTTATCAATACTCGGGACATGCAGCCGAATAGTTACACACCTTTGCAGACACATAAATAAGAATTCTTTTTAGTTTTATGACAACGATTTTCATACATATTAAATAACTTATTGATATGTGACATGCCAGGCGATTTTAGTTTTTGATTTAGCGAAAAAGCAGTGTTGTTAAATGAAAATCGTGTTATATTGTAGAGCCGTTTCATAGTAGCAGAAACTATCAACATAAATTGTATGTAAAAAACCACGCCAATGATTATCAGTTTAAGTGAAAAGAGTTCAATAACAAATTATATGGTCCAAACAATGCTTCAATATAACAAATATCCATATAATTCTACACATATATGATATTCATCCGTTTAACGTACATCATGGTATTTTTTTCAACTTTATTTAAAGGTAAACTTTCACCAATCCAAACCATACATTCACACATAATACATTAGTCTAACATCTATCTCTTGCTATACTTGAACCTACACCCTCTTACATGTTTAGCCAATCATTTTGAGCTATATCAACTTGATATTGGTTTAAATACCAGCATGCTTCTTGAAAAAAAATAAAAGCAATGAGGTAAAGTGTAAATATTTGCTTTCTAAATAAACTATAGTATTAATCGAATATCTTGTTTCCTTAAAACTTCATGCATATATTCTTAAGTAGTAAAGTGAACCGCAACGGCTTTTGAAGTCTTATGATTTCGATAACAAACCTTTTATCAATTTTGACCAATTTAATCGGTTTGACATTTTATTAAAAAGCCATCCGCCATGTATAATAGTTGATTGTATTTCTTCCTTTTCGCATTTACATATGCAAGTTATATAGTTTTTCTTAACTCTTGTATGAAACTGTTATGCTAATTCATGTATTTTCAACTTTCAAACTGAAGTTAGCTCTTTAAAGAGTCTAAGATGAATTTATATGTTTGGAGTGTTTGGTTAATATAAGCACTCCAAACAACCTCTATAAATAATTTAAATAAGCACTTCAAAACAACCTTATAAGCAGCTAAAATAAGCATTCCAAATAACCCTTATAAGTAACTTAAATAAAGCACTCCAAAACGGCCCTATAAGAAATTTAGATAAGCATTCCAAACAACCCATATATTTAGTTTGAATAAGCACTCCAAAATATACATGTAAGTAGTTTAAATAAGATCTCCAAAAAACCCTATAAGTAGTTTAAATATGCTCTTCAAACAACCCTATTGGTAGTTTAATAAGCTCTCCAAACAGCCCCTATAAATTGTTTAAAGAAACAGCCCCTATAAATTGTTTAAAGAAGCACTCCAAACATCCCATATAGCGATTTACGAGATAAAATTTAAAATAATGAAATCAGTCGATAAAACATAGTTTTTAAAGCAACATGTCGTATTATATTGTATACATACTTATAGACCGTAATATGTGTGTGGTTTATGTTTAAGTTAGATGTGGTAAAATCCATATCGTCTATAAATGGTTATCCGGGTCGGTTTACTTATGTATATAATAAGGTTTTCTTCTTTAGCGGCTAAGAGGTGTTGAAACATACCAGCTTGATCAAAAGGTTGTTTGTAATGTTTTAAGTTAGATGTGGTAAAATCCGTAATCTTAATGTTTAAAAAATTAAACCCTTGAAACTAATATTGTGCATCTATAATTTTTTTCATCTTTCTCATATTAATTTTTCGTCTCACTTGGATCCTTACTTAAAGTTTCAATGTATGAATCAATACATATGGTCACTAACAAAAAGTTTTATGTGCAAAGTGACTTGTTCAATGCACATCAATAATTTCATCAATCCACGACAAGAAATACTACTTGTTAGATGTTTTATAATCTAAATTCATTGTTTTAGCTAAGTCAATAGTCATTATTAACATTTTTGATTTTGAACCCAAATTGAAGTAATCATCTTAGTAATCAAAGTCACAACTTGGATGAAAAAACAACATATATTGTAGTTAACTGCTCATCCATTATTTATTTGTCTAAAGTTGCAGAAGAAAAATGCATTTTTAACTCTAAAATAAGAAACAAAGGTATACACAAACCATGCCTTTTCAAAGATATTCACAAACCCGTCTTGAATGCAAAACGCCTTCTCAAAGTTTTATAGGCAAATTTTTGTATGAAATTAATTTTATAGATAACAGGTAATATGAAGTTTTAGACATAATTTGAATTTATATAACTCATTACCTTTAATGAACACAAAATTTTCACGGTAATTTTTTCATATAATTAAGGCCTTTCAAAATGCTTGAACTAAAAATATAAACCGAGAATTACTATCTACACTTTACAAACCACAAAGCCACCATCAGCGACCCCATAATTAAAGAGAGCACCATTACTCACATAATACATGAGACGGAAAGATGGTTTCTATTTGGCACACATGTAATGGTTATTCCGTCTTCAACTGTAACTTCTAACATGCCAACTTAAAAAAAATTGAATATAAAATTGCGGTTCACAGATTGAAAATTGTCAATAATGTACTTTATTAGCGTAACCTAATGATTTTATTATATTAAAACAATAATCTAAAACCCATGTAATACATGGGCTATTTCATTTTATTTAATTTCAATGTCAATTAGATAAAGTGTTACCTAATAAACTAACTCTTGTGATAAACAGACAATTTGAATATTACAGAAAATTGTTTAAGTATTTTCAGGTTCTATCATTTGTTTTATAATAACTTAGAATCATCAATTTAAATGAAATTAAAAAATTTGTTGTAGAAGTAATGCCACTCACCTTTGCAACACTAACTGAACACTTATGAATTTATTTTGTCACTTTTCTACCTACAGAAACAAGTTTTAAGAAGAGAATTCATTGTGCTACTGTTATAAAAATAGTGCACTTGATTTTACCATCTAAGTACTTAAGAAGTTGTTGGCACATTTTCTCTATATCTTAAGTTAACGAAGGTTTTGTATTAATATTTAATTTGTCAAGATAAGACATCAACTGTTATTTTATATTTCTATATGAGTTCCTTAAGCTTAAGGGTGTTTGGATAAGCCTATTTAAAACAGCTTAAGCTATTTCAAAAGCCATAAAACTTTTTTTTATATTACGAAGCCAATTATCGCTTCTATATAATCCGTTTTGACCTATGTCTTTGCGATTTAATTGAGTACGTTAAAAATGCAGCTCATTCTTACACTAGAACTATGCCATTGTGGTGATTTATTTGGGTACATAAAAAATTGCAACAATAAGAGACAGGCCTAGGAAAATTATGTTATTAAGTTTTGAATCAGATTGACAAATCTCATTCAAGATCTTATGCAACTTGTCCCTCACCTCAATTACTCGATCCCTGTCATTGTTATAAACCACCACAAATATAATCCCCTCCATGTTTTGAAAGTGAAACCACCACAAGATGAGAATCTGCATATGAATAAAATCTATGGCATGCACATTCAAAATGAAAGATAGATGCCTGAACAAAATACAGTCACAACCACAAAAAGAAGATGAATATAAACCTTCTCCTGGCCACCAATATCAGAAATGCACTTATTAATTGAAAACAACAAATAAGACGCGTTCATTGTATTTTATTGGTTGACTGTGAACTTTGATCATGACTCCTCAGTTGTAGGGATTGTTTTTATGATTTATCCAATCAGTAGCTTGTATAAGATGGTAGTTTTACCAGGAGCATGGAGCCTAAACATCAAAATTCACATCTATCTCTTTGAAATTATCGTGCTAAACGACTTGGTGAAAGAAAGCCCAATACTTTTTGCTGCTTCGAATAGTTATATCTTAGAAAAAGTAATGCACATATACGTACTATCGGTCTCAAGTTTAATAAAAAATGAGGAAGACTGATTTTTAGGGGGTGTTTGTTTCGGCTTATATAGTCGGCTTATAGCTTATTTGGTTTTGGCCTTATGTTTCATAAGCTCAATTTTTGTGGCTTATTTTTAAACTTTTCAGCTTATATAAGTTCATTATGACATACCAAACTTATATAAGCCATGAAGTTTTAAAATAAGCCACAAAAAGTGAGCTTATGAAACTTAAGCTCAAAACCAAATAAGCCATAAGCTGACTATATAAGCTGAAACAAACACCCTCTTACTTTCAATATTGTAGTAATACTTTTCTATTTGAAAAATGACGTGCTAGAATTATTTGAGGATTGTGTGTGGTGATGGTTTAATTGAGAGAGAAAAGGAGTAATAGTAACACGGCCTAAATTTGTAAGCTAACATGTGTAATTCTACAAACACCCTCTTCGTCATAAACCATAACAGAAAGTTTCAAATTTATTAAAAATAATAATTAAAAGCAAACATATTTGAACGAACCCGTCCTCAACCTTGAGAAAAAACTGCATGTTATCGGTATGCTAGACATGGCCATTGAAGCCCCTTTAACTACAACCTGCTTGAACATAACACATGGATTGAAGTGAAGCTCTTTTTAACCAAAATTGAAAGAAGTGGTAGGCATATAATTATAAAAAAAATCTAAATCAAAAAGTGAAAATGCTTACCCTCTTAAATCCTATGCTTACACATTTTTCATCATCTTTAACAAAATCCATGGGACAAACCCAACAACACCATGTCTTAATAAAACTTACGATCAATCTGTCAAAAACAAAATATATGTAATTACTGATGTGGTGGTTGTAAACACATCAGGTTTTACAAATCCCTAGGCAGAGTACCTAACCGTTGTAGTGTAGTAAGGTAAGACTTGGGGGTTGTTATCGTTCTCTAGAGAATAGGTTGGGAAGGCTCAAACTGAACATAACTAAGGTCTAAGGGGTGAAAGAAGATTATTTTTGTATTTTTATATTTTATAAAAAGCATGTAAAATTCTGGTTTTGAGAGTGGTTTGGTTTTAAAGCTAATTAAACTAAATACTATAAATAAATCTAAACTACTGTGGAAACTCGTATAGGTAAATAAAAGTGTTTACTTAATCATGCATGATCCTTAGTTTGCTTCTCCTAATTCTATTGCTTTGTCACACTTGTAATGCGATGTGTAAGTATTTCCTAAGACATGAACGAATTACACGAACCCGCCGTCTATGTAATATTTCGTTAAGGCAACTTACAAGTAAGGTAGTATGAAGACTATTACAAGGCCCCTAAGAGTACATTACATGCATTAAAATACCTAAAGGGTGATCAACCACATATGAGTAAGGTAGTATGAAGACTGTTACCGATGATATCCTTTCTACACAATCACGTTTCTATAGACGTCTTCGCAAGCAATTAAGAAGCTAGTTTTCTAGAGCCTAACGCTCACACCCATCAACAAGAAGCAATATTAAAGGATCTAAAAAACTAATTCACATGCAATCATAAGCAAACACTATAAGATCTAGCCTATCATGTTAAGGAGAAGCGAAGAACAGTGATTCATCAGACAACACATAAATATATTAAAAGATTAAAAGATAAAGAACTTCACTGATCAAAACTTGGAGTTTAGCTGGTTACAAAGGGGTTTGAGAACCCTAAAAATGACCTAACTACAGCTTTTAATCGTACTCTAATAATGACTCCCGAGTTTCACACTTGAAACCCTAATTCTGAGTTTGTGTATATAGAAAAATAACCACGACGGCGTCACTTTATAATCCTGACGCCGTCGCTTCACCGAATCTTCTAGGGTTTCACTATGTCGGTTAAGTCCTGACGCCAACTTAATTTTCCTGACACCGTGTCTTTGATGATCTGACGCCGTCACATGTATTTGTGACACCGTCTCCAGCCATAATATGGCTATTTCTTCATCGACTTTGGTGTAGAGTTGTAATCTCGTCTGTTTCTTCCTCAAATGAGCCCAAGTCACGTGTATTTCCTCTAAATGCCATCCAAGTGCTAAAAATACCAAAAGGAACGATTATTAAGCAGGTATTTTAGAGATATTTGCATGATTTATGGGGTCAAATGACCTCGAAAAAGTGTATAAAATAACACCTCATCAAATACCCATACACTTGGGATTTGCTTGTCCTCAAGAAAATGGGCTTTTCTACCTAGACAATAGCAATATCGTGGGCATTTAACTTACATTTCAAAGATAATTTATGACACAATTAATTAGACGTCATAATTAAAAGCACGGAAATCATATACTAGCACCTCACAATAAGTGTTTGGATTCTCTCTTTCTCTCAGGAGTATAATGAATTATAACAATATGGGAAACAAAAAATTAACACTCATTACCTATCATAGCATATAAATTATCATAGGCTTGATAAAGGATCAAACCTCCATCGATGTGGCGTAAGCACATAGGAATTACTATCAAAAAGGTCTTTAAAGGGTTGTGATGTATAGGTTTAAGTTAAACGGAAACATAAATGGATGAGATATATTGGGTGGATTTGGGGTGGTGGTGAGTTAATTAATATACAAGAATACATGTGAATGCGTTGCTAAGCCAAGACTCGAACACACTAGGACTAAGATATACAAACTCTACATCAAACTCTTTTTTTATCTTTTTTGACTCTTTTCTGACATAAACATAAACATAAGCGAAATGGCAGCCCATACATTTTTCTTTTTTTTCTATATTTTTTTCTTTTCACTTCTTTTTTCTATTTTTTTGTACACTTTTGCCCTGTCATCTGCTGAAACATAATAATACATGACTTGGGGTTTATAAACGCACCCCTACACTTAAGTTTTAGAACTCATAAACATAAACTAATCTAATGACCCGAATGGGGGTAATAATTCGACTTTCTTCCCCATTTCTTCATAAAATAAAAAATACCATGAATCCCAATCGTCCCAAAATCGTATACACTAATAAAAGACTCGACTTAGCAACCACGTACCAAGCAATTAAATAAATGGGTTTACAAATGTGATAACTATAATGTACTAAAAATGAGTACATACAAGGAAGGCTAAGGCGATTTGTGTGTAACATTTTGGTAAGGGTGTAAACAATGCTTTTCATTAATAATCTGGAATCCACCAAAAAATTACGAAAACCGCGAAAAGGATAGGATCGAAGGGGTGTAGTAGGGGTATATTGCACTAAAAATGAGTGTATAGCAAAGGTGTGGGGATAGTTATATGATCGGGAAGACCATCATAACAAATACATGTTTAAAACATGGTTTATCCTGGTGCCTCTTATAATTTAGCAAATCCTAATCACACGAATGTGATCTCACTAAGCAGTCTTGGGATGCATCACAAAAGCAAGTTCTAGAATTTAATATACTAAGAGTACACTCATAGAATTTTAACCGATACCAATGCTCCAGAAAAAGCGACAATACCACATATGCACGACCAAATCCATGAACATGACATATATGATTGCTCATTCCTTAACTCAAGCAAGCTAAAGGTAAAACTATCTTAAGCACTCCACCAAAAAAATTACGAAAACCGCGAAAAGGATAGGATCGAAGGGGTGTAGTAGGGGTATATTGCACTAAAAATGAGTGCATAGCAAAGGTGTGGGGATAATTATATGATCGGGAAGACCATCATAACAAAGATGGGTGCTTGATTCCTAAAGATCTAGGGGCGAACATCACACTTTTGTGGTGGAATTTTTTTGAGTGGTACGGTTTTTGTGCTAGTCATATAACTCCTATCCATGAGACACTAATAATACTAAGTTTTCATTGGTATGTGCCATAAAAATTTTAAATTTGGGTTAAAATTACCGTTTACGCTACATTTTAGTATATTACTCATCATTTTAAGGACAAAGCAAAGGCAAATGAAGAAATAGTTTCTAAGGCTTATTCTTCCCCTACAATTATTTTGAACATTGTCCCTAATGTTCTTAAAAGTACCCGTAAAACGAATAAAGGGAAAAGAAAAAGTAAAAGAAACTAGTACTCCCCTGGTTTTGCTCAATAATGGAGAAGAAACAAATGATCCCGGCTAAATCGTCATCCAACAATCAATTATATGAAACTCCTAAAAACTCTCGGGCTTAACTTTATCAAATGTAGCATGTAAATCAAAGACAAGAAACAACTATAACTAGCGTAAAATTCGGCTGAATAATAATATACAACGTGATAGTTAAGGGTTTTGACACTATGAAAGCAGTAAAGATAGGATGAATGTGTTAATATAATCGTGGGTTTCTGCAAGTTTTAGGAAAATTACGAATTCTGGAAATTATACAAGATTAATTTTCAAGAATTAAAAAAAATACGAATTTTACTGTAGCTGGGCTGGCGACGCCATCAGGATAAATCCTGACATCGTCTCCAGCGTCTGTAAAGAAATTTTTTTCCTTTCTAGGAAAAATTTATTCACGCAAATCCTATTAGTTATTTCCTGAAGAATTACTGCATATACCATGAGAACAATTTAACACAATCATATGACTCTAAACAGACACACAAGACGCGAATTAATCTAAACTATTTAGAGAGAATTGAAAAAATCTTCCTTGTGGTTTGGCCAAATTGCACGTTTGGTCTGCGTGGTATCGAAATTGCAAAAATCGTTCGTGTGGGAAACCTTGGGTTCCACTTTTAGTCTGTGGTCGAACTGAAATGACAAAAATTCCCCTTTGCTATCACTTTTATAATTTCTCTTTTAATTTTTATTTTTTCTAATATTAAAATATAATACAATCTTGAAGACACAAAGTTACTACATAAGTAGACATGTGGATCCGAGTAGAATTGCTAGGTAACAGCCAACTTAACTCTTCCATGACTTTGTTTGACCTTAAAATGTTCGGTGATGCCAAGATGTGCCATCAAAAGCCAAACACGAGTAAGGTAGTGTTTGATAATGACTTAAAGGGACTTAATTCATAAATTGGTAAGTTATTAAGTCATTGATTGAGTGTTTGTTTAGTGCTTAAAATAAATTCACGACTTTGTAGAAATAGCCATGAGAGTGAAGGTGTCCAAATTAAGTCATCAATTTTATTTTACTTTTACATATCTAACCTCCCACTACTTTTATCCAATTAATTATTTATTCAACAACTCATATAAAAGGGTATAACGGTAATTTCTTTAATTCAGACATTTTATTCAGCACACAAAACAAACAACCATTTATTCAACTACAAACAGACAATATATATCTAAACAGTCACTTTAATTTTACAGGACTTAATAGAAAAACTAAACAAACAGGCCCTAAGAAGCTTTCCACCCTTTTTAAGCTGTTGAGCATGCTCATATCCTATGCACTAGTCCGGGTTGCTAGTGTCTGTAATACATACAGTTTGGGTTCCACACACAAATACCTCTATCAACAACATAAACACAAACACCCCTAACGCATCTCCGTTAATATCCTTCAACCACCCCGGCCAGACCACCATTGTGCTCCGTCAAACCTCCCTAAACTACACCCACCACCAAACCACCACATACCCTACCACTATCACCTAACCACCAGCCATACCCCACCACCGTCAACCTGACCACCAGCCACATGCCAAACATCACTATCCACAACCAAACACCCACTACCGTACCTCACCTCAACTACAAAACCGCCCCATACCAAACACCACAAACCCACAACCAAACACCCATCAAAGACCCACCAAAGACCCACCAAAGTGGTGATATTAGCTTCTTTGGTTCATATCTAACACGCTAGATCCATAAATTCGAGTATCCACGTCCTCAAAATCAAACAAATTATTAAGCTTATTATTACAAACCCTAACATCACATGATTTGCATCGTTGATCTGTGATTACGGCGTCGTTTCTTTCAGTCGCGACGGATATTCTGCGGTGGAGCTCTGGTTAAGCGAAAGGAAGATGAGGCTCAAGCGTGGTATCTGGTCTGGGTAGGTGGATCCATTGTCATATACAGAATGAATCAGAGTATGGGAGTGTGTGAGTAAGAGTGTATGAGGTCATATAAAGAATGAATCAGAGTGTGGGAGAGTATGAGTGAGAGTGGATGACGAAAGGGGATCTAGGGATGATAATGATGATGATTAGATTGTTAATGTATAAGTGAGAGTGGATGACGAAAGGGGATCCAGGAATGAATAAAGGGTACCCCTATTGGTACCCCCTGGCCCACTCAATAATGCCAAAAGGTATAAAAGATTCCTTTTGTACCTCTTTTTTTACAGTGCAACGCAGTTTTTTATCAGTTTTTGTTCCGTAATTTTTGACAGTTTCATACTTTTGACCTGTTAAACGTTATATTTTTCGTTCCGTTTTCTCCGTGTCACAGTTTTATAACATATACAAAATTATAAAAATACAAAAAAAATAAAATACCACAGAAAAAACGCAAAAAACCAGAGGGGTACAAATGGTGTTTCAGGGGGGGTACATATAACATAAGCCATGAATAAATTGCAAAATAAATCAGAGTGTGGGAGTGTATGAGTGAGTGAGAGTTGATGACGAGTGTGGGAGTGATATAATTATAGTTGGAAACAAATTGTTAATGTATAAAAGAGTTGATTATGATTGGTTCTTGTTGATGATAATGATGATGAATAAATTAGTTTTTATGAATTATGGGTTGAAGATAATAAATTAAAAGTTTATATATCTAATAGAAATAGCAGCAGGTTCGGTGGGCAAATGAATAATTCAAGTATAAGACGTTTTAACTGTGTGTCGTTTGGGTAATTTTTGGTAGGAATTATTGTTATTGAGATATAGTACAGTTTTGTCCCTTGTGTTTGGTGCATTTTCTCACTTTTGTCCAAAAATAAAAAAAAGTTTTGGTTTGTGTCCAATACACTTAGTTTCGGTTACACTTTGGTCAAAAGACATAGTGTCGTTACAACTTTTGGTCCAAAAAAATGACTTTTAGTTTAGTAGTTCACTTCTTTTAGCCCATAAATTTTAGTGCAAATCTAAGGGATTGGACTAAAGTGGACAGAAACTTTGTTTTTCGACCAAAAGTGACCCCTTTTTTAAATTTTGGACAAAGTGAACCGCACCAAAACCATAAGGACCCAAAATGTATTAACTCTCTTGATTATTTGTATAACAGTCTAACATAGTGTGAAATGCTTGCCCATTGCTTATGAATAAGGAAATATTTTATCTAGTCCATGTTAAATAATGTTGTTGGTAGCCGTAGCTTTTTTTATTAGACTGCCAAATTATAACTCTAATTTTGGTGGTGTACTGTTGACGGCTTGATGTGGTCGTGGTTATATCTAGCAGTTGGGTGGTGATGGTGGACTATGGAGAGAAGAAAAGGGTATTATTGCTCTTTTAATAGGAGAGAGAAGAGTTTATTAGCGTAATGAGTCGAATTCATATTGTGTAATGTGTGTTTAAAAAATTCAAATGCTTAATGAGTCATACATAGTGTGATACATAGGTATTAATGGCTTTTACCCATTGTATAAAAGGTTGATTATGATTGGTTTCTTGTTGATGATAAAGTTGATGAATATAATAATTAGTTTTTTGAATCATGGGTGAAGATACACTAAATTAAAAGTTTATATCTCAAGGCTGTTAAAACTCGCAGACTCCCACTTTAGGATCGTTTTTATCTATGCAGTAGGTCGAGATCGTAGGATAGGTTCGGGATCGTATGATCCTACCAATTTGTCTGTTTTGTAAACTCAAGATACACAAGTCAAAGTATTAATTTTATACGACATGCAAAGATAAATTCATTATATTTTGAAACTGTCAACAAAGATAAACATCAAAGTAATAGTAAACACAAAAAGTCAAGTTTCAATCGCCACATTAACGATTTAGTCACTAATACCAAAAGATTACATAATATGAGTCATAAATGGGCTAAAAGATAGTGAAACATTGACTTATTAGACATCATTAGTATTTTTATTATTTAGGCCTGAGCATATAACGGGCTTAAAGATAGTGAAGCATAAGATAGAAATTGGCTTAGTAAACTCGTATCGACACGCGATTTTACGAGTTTACGTTCGAGTTTACGATCCCACTTGCGATCCTACCACGATACTACACGATTTTAGTTGGTAAACACGTAGGATCGTACGATCCTACGAGTTAACTCGCGAGTTTGACAGCCTTGGTTTATATATCTAATAGAGAAGGTTAAAGACAAGGGTATTTTAGTCATTTTAGTTCGACAAAAGATTAAAAGTTAAACTCAAGGTTTTTCACATGGACGGTTTTTGCAATTTTAATATCACACGGACCAAACGTGCAATTTGGCCAAACCACAAAGATGATTTTTGCAATTCTTTCAACTATTTATTTAATATGCTTGAAATGGTTTTTAGAAACCAGATATTTTCCTTTACAATTTGATGTAAATTCCTTTGATTAAAATTAAGACAAAGTTAAAGACAAAACAAAGCATGATCACATAATTCAAACATATAAAAACAAATGATAAAGAATTAAAACACACATGACACTCCTAATATGCGAAAAGAAAAGATTAGGTTGCCTCCCAATAAGTGCTTTTCTTTATTTAATGAGTCTTGTAGCTAGACTCAGAGTCACACTCGTTACGTGATCTCGTGCAGACTCACATGCCAACGGGTGAGCCATTCTTTCATACTCTCGTCCACTTGGTATTCGGGTTCTAGATTTAAACAATTTTTGTACATCAACTTATTCTTCTCATAGGGATACCTAAGTCTGCTCATTAGATCTTGTTAGCAGAGTACTAGTATAGGTGGGACCTTACCCCATTCAAAGTTTTTAAGTCTAGGTATGGTGCGAGGCATCCGAAAGATGTAAGTATCAAAGATCCTACTGAATGAGATTAAACCCTTAACGCAGTCGTATTCTAATTGAGTAACAACTTCAAAGGGTCTTTCCATCACAACATCCGTCATATCACTTACAATAAATTCCCCTATGTCTCTAATACCACAAAGTTTGTAACGTAAGTGAAACTTCCAACAAACAGATAAACATCCCTAACAATAGAAACTAAGTTCTTTCCCGTACTTTCTAGTCCTTCTACCATTATAGTGTTATAGGCTCTACGCGTAATAATGTTCATTGGCAAAAAGGGGTCGAAGTAGGCAACGAACTTCCTAAAACCAATCATACATTGGAATGCTAAGTCATCTCCATCAAAACTGTTAATTATCCTATTAGGGTAAAAAATTCCCCGCGTTCCCATACTCATCTAACTCATTAACCACTTCACCATCATCTGACTCATCATCTGAGTCCAATAAATGAGAAATGAGGGGTGTATTTATTAATTCATCTTCGAGCTCAAGGTCATCTATGTCGATTTCATTAGGTGGCACTATGATTCGTATATGGTCAATATTCTTAAGGTGAGAGTTGATCATGGCTGAGATTGCACGGAGCTCGTTAAGCTCTCGGGTGATCCTAGCGTGGAGTCCGTTTGGTGGGACAGGTACAAATGGATTCGCGTTCTCCATAATGAAGAATGGAATAATTAAGTGGAAATTACAAAACAAATATCACAAAGAAAAGATAGACTACGAGAAAGCTAATTGACAAAAAATAAAATTCTCACTTGATAGGAATCAAGCGAGTAGACCTAATCTAAATTAAATTTGAAACCTAACTATTCCTCACGCAACGACGCCAAAAACTTGATGCGGTCGTTGTAAACACACCAGGTTTTACAACTCCCTAGGCAGAGTAAGTGTAGTAAGGTAAGACTCGGGGGTTGTTATTGTTTTCTAGGGGAATAGGTTGGGAAGGCTTGAACTAAACGTAACTAAGGTCTAAGGGGTGAAAGAAGATTATTTTTGTATTTTTATATTATGGAAACCATAGAGGGGGGGGTGACTACGTTTCCATTTAAAAACTTTAAATCTTTTTGTATCAAATCACCAATCAAGTTTGACACAATATGAGAAGTGTTGATTATAGATCTATAATTACTAATACATAATCTAACAATACAACAACACTCACAATATTCACTACAAAGAACTACACAACCATAAGTAAAATGATATACACAACAATCAACGCAATCATGATCACAATGCAAGTATTAAAGTAAAGCAATAAATGTAAAGAAATAAGTAAAGCGAAAGGTAAAAGAAAATGCCAACCAGACACGATGATTTATAGTGGTTTCGTCACGAAGCTCCTCTTTGCCCTACTCCACTCCTCGAGTATCCAACTAGAGAGTTACTTCACTAATCAACAAGCTCCCTTTCGGCGGAGAAAACCTTATACCAATGCTTACATTATTTTCCGTCACTAAGCTAGATGTCAAGTCCTAATCTTAGCTAGAGCCAATCTATCACCCATACTTGTATTTTGAGGACCAAAATACTAACTGACACAACATCAACACTTCCGGATTTATACATTATCCGAATCTACACAACTACACAAGAATGAAAGACATGGACTAGATCTATATGTAACAATTGTTACAAAGGAACTAACTAGACTACATAACTTTGTATCTTAGCGATGACGAAAGTTCTTCTCTTGCACTTGAGGAAAGGAGAGAAGCATAGAAGATTTGATAACATTTAAACAAGATTAACCAAGTTGAATGATCAAAGATTTAGAGAGATTTAATGAGATATGGAGAGGGAAAGAACTGAAAGAAAATCATGCAAAAGAGTTGTGAAAATAGTTGGAGGTGACCCACTATTTATACGAGCTGAAAAGCAGCCTGTCAGAAAACGGCGGTCCCAGATATATTAGGAGGTTGCCGGATATTTAAGTGGGCCGCTGGCCTATTTAAGGGACCGCCCCGACAGACGCTCCTATTTTTGTCTTTTTGTGGTGACAAACTTGTCTGCTGAAAGTTTAACATGTTTTGGGAGGAAAAGAACTAGATTTTGAATTTTGAAATAATTATCACATAAAACATTTCTTTATAATTAATAATAATAATTTGTCTAATTAATTTTTGAAAAAATTATTTTGTTACATTTATAAAAATATAAAGTTTAAGACAAAAACTTATTTCTTTGATCATCCTACAAGTTTAATGCTTGTTTATACATACCTTATGTGATTTACGTCGGGTGTAAACCAATATCCGTCTTGATGCATACTTGAGACGTCAAGAGATGTTGCATGTATGCATTGATGATTTGTGTAAACAAGTAACTTCCAAACAAATGATGGTGTTGATGTAGACTTGAGACGTCAAGAAATGTAGATGCATGTATGCATTGATGATTTGTGATTACGAGTAACTTGCGCACTTTACGTTACGTATTATAAGTCACATGTTTGTCATCACCAAAACATAAAGAGATCGTATAGATTAAATATCATAATATTTTCACTAACATATATTTTATAGAAAGCAAGTAAAATTCTAGTTTTGAGAGATGTTTGGTTTTAAAGCTAATTAAACTAAATACTGAAATTAAATCTAAACTACTGTGGAAACTCGTATAGGTAAATAAAAGTGTTTACTTAATCATGCATGATCTTTAGTTTGCTTCTCCTAATTCTATTGCTTTGTCACACTTGTGATGCGATGTGTAAGTATTTACTAAGTCATGAACGAATTACACAAACCCGTCGTCTATGTAATATTCCATTAAGGCAACGCACAAGTAAGGCAGTATGGAGGCTATTACAAGGCCCCTAAGAATACATTACATGCATTAAAGTACCTAAAAGTTTATCAACCACATATGAGTAAGGTAGTATGAAGACTGTTACCGATGGTATCCTTTCTACACAATCACGTTTCCCTAGACGTCTTTGCAAGCAATTAAGAAGCTAGTTTTCTAGAGCCTAACGCGCACACCCATCAAACAAGAAGTAATATTAAAAGGATCTACAAACTAATTCACATGCAATCATAAGCAGACACTATAAGATGTAGCCTAGCAGGTTAAGGAGAAGCGAAGAACAGTGATTAATCAGACAACACATAGACATATTGAAAGATTAAAAGATAAAGAACTTCACTGATTAAAACATAGAGTTTAGGTGGTTATAAAGGGGTTTGAGAACCCTTAAAATGACCTAACTACTGCTCATAATCGTACTCTAATAATGACTCCCAATTTCACACTTGAAACCCTAATTCTGAGTTTGTATATATAGAAAAATGATCGCGACGGTGTTGCTTTATAATCCTGACACTGTCGCTTTGCCAAATCTTCTAGGGTTTCACTATGTTGGTTAAGTCATGACCTCGTCTCTTTGATGACCGTACGCCGTCGCATGTATTTGTGACGCCGTCTCTAGCCACTGTATGGCTATTTCTTCATCGACTTTGGTGTAGAGTTGTAATCTCGTTCGTTTCTTCCCCAAATGAGCCCAAGTCACGTGTATTTCCTCCAAATGCCATCCAAGTGCTAAAAATACAAAAATGAACGATTAAGCACGTATTTTAGATATATTTGCTTAGTTTTTAAGGTTAAATGACCCCTAAAAAGTGTATAAAATGACACATTATTAATTATCAACAAACAGAAAGTAACATAAAAATGTTGAATTACAATAAAAAGATTATTACACAATAACCCATGTGCATGATTGTTAAAAAACATATTTAACCTATAACAATATATAATTAGTTACTAACGCGTGGAAGCCTAAAAATTTAGTTGCTTGAATCAGATTAACGGTTATAGATTTACCGAATAAGTAGTCATATCCAACTTTATGTTCAATAAAACTCACTGTATCATTCAGACTTCTTTTTTATGTACCAAACTCATACCCATGTATTTGAAAGGAGAACCAAATCCCCGTGTTATGGATGCATTCTCTTCTAGATTCTTCGATGGTGATTTTGAGATGTGGTGAGCAGAACCATTGGATTTAACTTGATCAGCCATTGCCTCCAATGTCATGAACTATTTTCCAAAGTCAAGATTATGTAACAGATCAAATGAATATATGTCAAAAGCCATCATGTAAATAACAAAAATAAAAAGTCAACATTTTATCTTTCATCGTTCCAACAAATGAGGACTTTACTACCATTCAAGATTCATTGTGATAAAGCATATTTAGTGCAAATCCGTCCAAAATTGTCTTTCTGTTTCAATTCTTTTTTCTTTTTTTCAATTTGAAAGTGACTTTCTAAAATGGCTTACCGTTTGTTTCTACTCCATACCTTGAACTTCAGCAAGCAGATTAAGCTCGAATATGTGAGCTTTGTTTTTTGTAAAATCTATAAAATTCCTGGAAATAATCCAAGATAAACCACAAGTTTGAAAATGGAAAAATTAGTACCTCTGAATCCTTGAATCCTTGGAAACAATCTCCTTCTTGAGAATTTGTACATGTTGAAGGACCTCTTAAAGATATTTCTCTTTCTCATTTAGAAGCCTATAGAAAAAACTAAAGAGCAATGTGTAAAAGACTTTTACCAAAAAATCTATGCATAAAGCTTTTATGGTTGGAGTTCGCTTTATCAAACCTTCTTGTATCTAAGTCACTACTTCTGCAAATGTTGATCTCTTGTTTGAACGCTTGAAACTCTAATTCTAGTTCTTCACGTTGCAGTTGTTGTTTTTCAGCTTCTGATAGTCATGTCCTACACATAAAAATGAAGTTAAATTAGTTGTAGTATATTTAGTAAACAGAATCGCTTCTAGTAGAATCCCATGTTTATGCATACTTAAACTGCCTATTATATAGTGGTCATATTCACCTTTGAAATTTAGATTTTGGTTAAGATAAAGGTAACTTACTATTCTGCTTTACTTCATCAGTGTAATCCTTTTATTAACATCAAACTTCATTGAGGTTATGATATCCTAATATACAGACATATACACATATTATGGGGTACTTACTGCAATGGTAAATATATTCTTATTAGAATATAACACACTCTTTTGATAATAATCAAGAGACCATTAGAATAAAAACTTACCAATTCATTTTTAATAGTATAGGTTTTTTTAACAATTAATTCAATAATTTGAAAAGAATGTCATTTAAGTTAAACATACATGCTAAACGCATAGCAAAAAAAGAGTAGACAATGACAAAGACAGGTGTTATGCACGCACATAAGGTAATTTTGTATATTCAATAACCACTTGATGCCATATTGTCAAGTAAACATAAAATTCATCTCATATGAATTACTGATACACAATCATATGACAAAATCAAGACTTTAACTTTATCTCATCCATCAAACCCAATCACCATTCCAAATAACGTTACAACCTAAAATGCAAACAAAGTAGATGAGTGATTAAAGCTTGAAATGAATACGAAATTAAAAACCAAACCAAATACATGAAAAGATCGAATTGCTGAGAGGTACGCTTTCTATTTACTTTTCATGTACGTGTTAACCATATGCTATTACTAGATTCAATCCGTTGCGTACTCGTAGTTATTTGATTACCTAGATGTTAAATCCCAACAATAGCTTCACAACTCGTGAAAATGGATATGAGATGATGTAGCATCGTAAGGTTGTTAGCTTCGTCGTCCTTAAGGCCAATACCAAGAGAAACTTTCCTATTAATTAAAAAGATATTTCGTATCATGCCCAATTAAATATGTGTTACTTAAAAGTATAATAAACTATCTTTACAAAATATATTCTCATATTATTACGTTGTTGCAATATTTCAAAAGTGGGATACTAAAAATAATACTGTACCTAATACAAGTTTATAGAAAGTGATTGTGTATGTAGCAATAATTGGTTTAAAAAGGGGAAACAATATGATAAAAGCTAAATGGAAAGAAACAATGGATGATCCATACATATAAATACTGTTGTACGTAGCATTATATATATATGGTCCCTGTATCAATTATTTCGTATTAGCTTTATGGTTTAAGCACTTTGACTATGCTTTTATATTTGAAGTCCAATTAGTAGATATAAAATAAAGGTTTTAAAATATATTTACCTGTTAGGTCAAGACGACATTCAATTGGCAGGTATACCGCGAGCATCAATCAGAGAGGGCGATGTAAAGATGGCAAACTAAATACTTAGATCATGAAAAAGAAACGGATGGAATTTTAGTTATTGATTGGTACGAGTGAATATACAAACAAGTGTAACTTAGAATAAACTAATAGTTGGATGTTCTATAAAAAGAATTCCGATATACCGGTAAGTATAAACGGTCACCTAATTTCGCTATCCGGTACTAAATAATAACATCTTAACCAGAATATACAAGTCATTTTTATTAATTTTAGATACATATGCGACTCTTATTAGGCAACAAGCAATGAAACCCGCGCTTCGCTGCGGGAAGTTTTGGTTTAACGCCACGGGAAATTTTGGTTTAACGCGTGACGGTTATGTAGGATGATTTTTTTTAAATTGAATATCCCCGGGAAGTTTTGGTTTAGTTTACGATGGTTATGTCTGACTTTGTTTTGTTGTGTACATATAGCAATTCTACACCATCTAGAGGACAATTCATTAACGGCTATAAATTTACACAACGTATAACTGATATAAAAGGAAGACGCCATCTGATATGCATATAAGCTAATCCAAACACCCCTTGCATCAAGATAAGTAGAACATGTACGACTTAAATAATATCAAACTATATTCTATAAGTATTTACAAAGAATTATCATGTAAAATTGGATTTTGTTAGATGCTTCACGTACTGGGATCGAAAGAGACGTTTTTGTTCTTGTGGTTTCCAGTCTTGAACCCGAACTATGCAGCCAAAAAAACTTTCTTGGAAAAGACTCCCATCACTTGTTAGCAACACCTGTTTTACCACCCATTAGTGTTTACAAATAAGACTTTGTAATAAAACCCTATGCCTATGCAAATAAAATCATCCTAAAAGCCCCCTTCTTAAAACAGATATACTAATCACATGTAGACAACAGATATACTAATCACATGTAGGCAGTTATCTAAAATTACATAGTTACCAAGATGCACATGTGGTTAATTTTATCGGGCTATGTTGTACTATCAGTTTGTTCTTGGGGGTAGCATCAGTAATGTATTGTTCCAATATGTGAATCGATACATTAGCTTTGGGTGCTAAGTGCTAAGGATTGTTGTCTGTCCATCCGCTTATCCCATGACATAATCTTGATTGTAGTGCATATATATGTAACTTAACAACAAACAACTCATTGCAATGTAATCTCAAAAGACCAACTGAGTTTTATTTTCTAAAAAATTCACACAATCTTACTGTTTGTTTTTGTCGAAAATGAATACAGTATTTTGATGCAAATTTTACTTAAAATAAAAAACAAAACCAAACAGACAAAGAAATATATATTATCTATGTAAACATTTTGTTGAAAAGGCATGAGTGGTATTAGGCTCATCCAACCCCACTATTTGTATAATACTCTACTCGTTTGAAAATAAATGCTAAACAATTTGAGGTACCTTTTTTGACCATCATATCAGAGCTACTACTTATACTGCTGTTATTTGACATCAACCTCGCAAACACAATTTTGACATTTGAGGCTTTTATCAAAAAAAAGATGCACATATAAGGTTCAAGATTATAATAAGGCTCAACATATAAAAATATAACAGTGGCCACTTTTTCATGTGTGTATCACAGTGTATGCAACAAACATGTATTTCTTTAACTCAGTGACATCTATCAACGTTCATTCCTATTCTTCTAGACATAAGTAGGCGTTGGCAGTTTATGGTACTCGATGCATATGTTCTGTCCATTTTAACCTCCATGAAGTTTGGAACTTCTTTTACTCATATGCAGATCATGTGTTAGAATTTAAAATTTTAAACCAACTAACGACAACAAAAATATAGCTTTTAAAAACATCAGACAATATAAAAGTTGTAAAAATGTTTCTCACCTCCTGTAACGCGTCCAGGAAGTTCTTTTCCTTTGAGAATTTTAATGAGATCTCGAACCTTTATCTCAAAAATGCAGTCCACTATGCCAACTCTATCATCTGATGGGATACTAATGTATATATCTCCTGGTCTTTGGCAAACTAACAGTACATGTAGATTAATGTCAATAATTAAGTGGTTATTATCAATTAACAATCATACAGTCAATTAACTTGTTTTAACAAATTAAAAGTAGCTCAAAGTGTTTTTCTAAAGCATACAGTCAATTAACTTGTTATAATTTTTTAAAGAGACTGCTATTAGTTTTTGTATACATACTTGATGCATTAATTTAAAAAGAAAGCAGCTATTAGTTTTTGTAAACATATTTGACGCATTAAAGACTTATAATTTATTTAAAGAATGGACAAAAGATGCTAATGTCTTGACCCACGACTGACCTTACTAAAAGTCTCAAATCTATTCGAACTGTCTTGATCCGTTACGTAACCCACACCTACCTTATTTTCTACCTCTATGAGGCATACCATGGCCAAATATCAGATTAGGTCTAATAGTCCACCTTTTTTTCTTAATAACTTCCATAGCCAACTCTTACTTCCTAATATACACAAAGGAAGCTAAAAGGGGGTGTTTGGATTCGCGTTCAAAACTTCTAATTTTAGTAGAAGTGGCAATTCTTGCTTCCTGATACAAATAAGATCATTTTTTTAAACAAATGTTTATATGATTACACACAGATAACAATCAATGAAATTCGATACAAAAACTAAAATAAGAACCAATAAAAGACAACAATTCTGACTCGTTTATCCATTTGAGCCTCCACATATCATGTTAATCTCGCAATAGCTAACATTTTTTGGCATTTTAAGTCGCACATTATAAGCATAGTGCTCTAGGTAAGATCTTTGTAATATCATAATTTGAAATCATTTTACTTCTAAGGTCCTCAAATTAATCTTAAGTTCCAACCTCTTTAGGAGTTCACTTATGGATTTATCACAGTTTAAAAAAAGGTACACCAAAAAGGTTTCAGAGAACTTACGTGATATTGCTTTTTGGAAGTTTCCTACAAATGCCAGCAATCCATCTTAGCCAAAAACTCCCCTTCGTCTCAGCTACGAACCCTGTTCCATCATGTATGAGAGTTTTGTTTGTATTCTATGTAAACAACTGGCTTGTTGCTCCAGTTTCTCAACAATCTGATAGATATTAATGAAATTAGTAACTTCAAGGCCAAATAATCTTGGTATGAGTATTTTCTCTTAAAAGTTACAGTTTAAGAACTTACGCTATCCCCTATATCCTATGTACACAACTGCCTGCTGCGCCAATTACTCAACAATCTGATCGATTATGTCGAACGTGTCTTTTACAAATGAAATACTTTAAAGTTCCTGATGATGTTGATGTAACTGCAAATAACACAAAAATCGTGAATTGTGTGGCCTAGTGGGTTGGTCGGTCAACTGTAAATAGCTATGGCTGGTCCGAACGGGTTGGTTCAGGTAAGTAAGCTAACCAAAGGGGTGTTGGGATTGATCGTTGAGAATATGTGTCACATTTTCTTCACAACAGATAAGTAATCAATCAACTAAAATATGAAAGATCAACTATGAACATAGAGGGATGCTGTCAATTTAGCTTTGAGGTTAGTCTTGTCTTGTGGCAGTAGTCTAATAAGCCCGAAAACTATAATTTTAGGCAGCAATTCATTGTCAATTAGAATATTGGTGGTTTTTAAATTTCCCCGAATGATGCTAATGTGGAAATGTTTGTCTAGATATGCAAGATCCCTTATTGTCTCAAAGATGATTTCAGCCCTTTGTCTCAACTTAGATTCCTTGATTCGTCGTGTATTGGGGAAAATTAATTTACAAAAAAGAAAATAGAGATCTTAACACCTACATTGTAAAGAAGGATAAAGATCTGTCATACTCTTGACTACATACAGCGGGGATAGTGTTTTTATCTTTTCTGACAAACACATTTTATACCTATCTGACCAACCCATCACACCCGTTGATTTTGTAACTTTTGAAGTGAATTGATCCTGTTTACCTGAAAAATGTTGGTTCCACCATCTTGAATACGATTTGTCAACTATTCGATTTCTTCTTCAGTGAATGAGCATGCAGGTTTTACCTACAAAAATGCCAAAGGTGAGTACAAAGTTTAGTTGAACTGAATAACATAAGTTGAACTCTTTCTATACCTGGGAAAGATGGGACAGAACAGTAACTCCTACGTGTCCTCCGATAACCGGGACACTAACGTCTCTTGGATCAAGTCCCCAAACTCCCATTTAAAAATTAAGTCAATGGAAATTCATGCATAGCGTCACAGAAAGAACGATGCAAAAAGCTATGATCCTAATCGTCGCCTCGACATTTCCATCTCAGTTATCATGCAACGACATTTCCATCTCAGTTATCATGCATAGCTTATACCCTTTCATGTTCTAGTTTTCTACCTCACGATGAAGTAAATGAGCCTAATGCCCTTGCAAGGATCATTGTAGCCTTACCTTAGCGCAAAAATATTTCACAGTTCATGTCAGCACAACGATAGCTCAGGCAAGGTTTCAGCGTTCACAGACCGACAAAAGGTTATGTTGAGCATATAGGTATTAACATACATATAGATCTACTCGTGTTCGCTTATTTAAACAATAGATATACCTCGATAACAATGCCAATGCCTAGTTCAGCCTATGGAAGCCTGAGAGGATCTATATGTATGTTAATACCTATATCAGTAACATAACAAATTAAAAAAACACATAATTGAGCTCAAAATACTACAACGCGCCGTAATCATAGTTGTGACACACGACATCCACATCCCACACATCCACCAACACCTGCCCATAACACCTGTACCCTAAATCACCTTGCACCTCATCATCCTCTTTATACTTTGGTCAATTTCTAATTACTAAAACAAATGAATAACCGGGTCTTCGAATCATCTTAATTGCATAAAAATTAAAAAAAAACCAAATGAATCAATCTAGTATAAACTACTCAAGATGGCCTTTGTTAAGTGTAGAAGGGTGTTTAGTGGGATTTGCCTTACTACCTTAACAGATCAAAGCAAACCAATAGGCGTCATACCAATCCAAACAATAAGCAAGCCGAAAAGTCAGACTAAATATCACATAATCAAAAACACCAAATATGTTTGAGAGGGTTTTGAGATTAATAACCTTTTTTCTACTCATCTGTGTATCTGCATTAATCGTCGACTTCAAAAGACACAAAGCTAAGGAAGGGTCTGCAGACGCATCCCGTAGTTGCAAAGGTAGCGTGGCTATTCACTTTTTTTGTCAATTCAATGTGGTTATAGACATAGCCTTTGACCAATTATTTGATAGCTTACTAAAACAAAAAAGAGAATAGACACGCTACCTGGGAGAACCCGCAAGATAGTCACCGCGACGAATCCCTCTCGGGTCGCACAACCGTTATGCAATCTGCCATAAGAACAATTTATCAAACACCTCATATGCAACATGAAGAAATAAACAAAATTAATAAAAATTGTACCTTTTTATCATCCACAAACTCTCAAGCTTGAATTAAGTTATACCAATAAAAAAACAACCTAAAAACCAAAATTAAACAACCATTAACGCATTTATTATCGTAAACTCGTATAAATTGAACCCACATCAACAATGATATAAGCAACATCTAACAGCAACAATCCCAAAACAAAACACAAACACAATCAGATAGTATAAACAAAAGGCAAAACATTCGGCGCTTCTTACCTGATTTAAATGCATCAATCGAAACCCCAATATTATTGAAGCAAAAACCTACAAAAAATCACCCAAAAACCATAATCAAAAACCAAAAATGAAATTAAATCAACAATGAAAACCCTAAATCAATAAACTCAAAACCTAAAACTATAAATCAAATCCAGTTATATTGAATTAAATTTGGGGAAAACATACTAACCTCTATATTATGCAAATCCGACCTAGTTTTTGATTAGTAGCAACATAAGAACCACCGTCAATCAAGTTACTATCATCAACCATCTTGATAGATTTGACCCGTTGATTCACTTGCAAAAACAAAAATCTGTAAAAAAAACATAATGCAATCATCAAAATCACAAAAAAGATTACCAACTCATTCAATTTGGCTAAAAAAAGTGTCATTAAAAAATGGTGAGATGGGACCGCCAGTGGTTTTTATACCTCTGGTCTTTTGTTTGATGAATCACTATGTTGAGAGATGGGTTGAGAGACACGTAAGGTAAGGAAAAGAGACACATGGATTACAGATGATTTATGGGATTAAAAACAATGCTTGAGTGGATTAAAATATTGATGATATCGTTCATCTCTCACTATCGGTTCATTAAAATACAATTGTTGAAACATTAAAATAATGGTGGTACTGTAGCAATGAGAGTAGTTACTGTAGCAACTGTGAGATAAACTTTTACAACAAACAGTATAAGTTATAATTCAAATTGTTTACTAAAAATAATGTTTAATTAATTTTTTTTTATGCAAAATTACCAACTTAGACACTCTAGAATTTGAGTATTATTTTTTAGAGAGGTATTCAATGTCTTTTTCAACTCTCCTTTATTGGAAGATTATGTATATATATATATATATATATATATATAGAGTTATGATCAAATGAGAAGTTTTCTTAAAATAAGAATGATAAGAAGTAACTATAACCGCACATTCGAGATGCACCGACTTAAATTACATGGATCTCTATAATATTATATGCATTATAATGCATCATAATGTGTTTTCTAGCTTTTAGTTAGATGCATATACGTATATTAGATGCATTTTATGATTTCTCTTGTTTTTTGTTCCTCTACATGTGCCAAAATCATGAAAATCAATTTGCACCATCTACACATCAAATTAACTTTCGAAACTCAAAATGGTGCATCTAAATGAATAGAAATGCATCTAATGCAAGTCGTTGCATCTCAAATGTGTGGTTTTAGTCACTTCTCACCACTTCTTATTTTAATTTACTTCTCACTTGATCCCTACTATATATATATATATATATATATATATATATATATATATATATATATATAGGGATGGGATCATGAGAAAACCTAATTTCGGTGGAAAACCCAGAAAAACCAAACAAATGCCCTAAAAAACCAAACAGATGCCCTAATTTTTTCAGGCTAAAAATTGTTTTTTCAGGCAAATATGGCCTCGATTTACTCTCTGTAAAAACCAAAAAAAACCAAACAGATGCCCTAAAAAAATTTTATATAGCCTGAAAAAATTAGGGCATCTGTTTGGTTTTTGAGTTTTTTACAGACATTATATCGAGGCCATATTTTCCTGAAAAACCAATTTTTAGTCTGAAAACATTAGGGCATCTGTTTGGTTTTTTAGGGCATCTGTTTGATTTTCTGAGTTTTCTAGCAAAATATGGTTTTCCCTAGAACCCATCCCTATATATGTGTATTTATTATAAATACGTATTTATATATTATATATACGTATATACTATTATATATTTTATATATATATATATACACACACACATATATATATATATATATATATATATATATATATATATATATACGTATATATATATATATATATATATATATATTTTATTTATATTGTGTATGTATACTATATCTATATTATATATATATATATGTGGTGGTGTGTGTGTGTGTGGTGTGTGGGTGTGTGTCGTGTGTATGTGTGTGTGGTGTAGTGTATACTATTTTGTTATATATGTATATATATTATCCGATATATATGTATATATTTTTATATATGTTAATATATATATATTTTAATGTATAGGGGGACCATTCATTGCAAAAACCTTTTTTTGTACAGAACTTACAGAACCATTTTGGATCAATAGAAATTTAGTATTATTAAATGTTTTTCTTCAAATTCAAAAGGGATATTAGTCAAAAAAACATATTTTTATTCTTTTTTTTGAATTTTTAATTAAAAATCGTTTTTTATAAAACCTTAAATTTTCAGAATTATTGTTTTATTTTATTTTATATTTTTTTATGATAAAAAAATTCGCGTGTGTTTGTCCGTATGTTGTTTTTCTTAAATATTGTAAATTTCATATGTTTTTGCGTACACTTTTTTTGCTTGAATGGTAATTGCACATATGTTTCTAGTTCTTTAATCTTCGAAATTTATAACAAAAAAACATAAAACTATATATGTAACCTCAAAACTAATAACAAACCAAAAATATAAATATATAAAAAAAATTTGATATCAAATGAAATTCATTTCGAATACAAATGCAACATGTTAAATACATTGTCCACGTCAATCGAAAACATGTGTGCACTCTTCTTAAAACATATGTGCACGCTTCACTTTCTCTTTAAATTCATTAGAACATACGTGCGCGGTCCACTTTTTCATCAATTTCGTTAGAACATAAGAGTACTCTGCCAAGAACGTATGTGCACAATGCGCTTTCTCGCCGAATTTATTAGAACATATGTGCACGTTTTCTAAAGACATATATGCACGGCTTGGAGAACATATATGCAAGGCTTAGAGAACATTTGTGCATGCCATCAAAAAATACAAGTGCATTCATTGAATCTTCCTCACACATCGTCATTCCTATGAGCCATCCCCTGAAACAAATATATAAAAAAAACTAGTTATATCAAATTATGCAATGTAAAATTAACCGTAAAGCTAGTTGATAAAATAAGCCATAAACAAAAACATATATGGTCGGAACTAAATATGACAAGAAAACACATATTCACAACACAATAGCAAGTCATTCGATATAAATACAAGCACTACTCAATAGATGTTACGTACTTGTGAATTTCTTTTTCTTTACATGTTAATTTATTTTTTAATTTCATACAGTAGAACAAGCCTTATTATTTTCATTGATTGTAGCATATTCATAAAAACTTAATAAATTTTTATCTCTTTGGTACATGTATAATTGGTTGAGTATCACCTACTCATCAACAATTACTTTATATCACACACATAACAATCCAAAAGTAACCATCCATATAATTCACAACTGATGACAATAACTCGAAACATAAAACGGAAACATAGTACTATTACATACCTTGAGAAAGAAAGCTCCAACAAGTGGAATCAACAACAATACTTGACCTTAGCCTAGCAGATGCAATCACACTTGCAAAGACATCATAGATCAACACTTCCCAATGCCGCAACAACCCTAAACAATAACCAAAAAATAAAAACATCGAATTAACAAACTTTATTAATGGGTATCATTAAAAAAAATCATCTTTCTTTCTCAAGAATTCAGTAGCAGCAATGAATGTGGCGTACACAACATATATAGACACAAATGCAATAGCCCCACCAATGGTAACCTCACCTTGAAGGGTTTAAGTACCTCATGTATAACTTGTCTTAGTTTAATCAGGATAACAAATGATTCCTTAATCTCTAATTATCGTTATTCTTGTAGCATTGAATGTGTTCTCAGAAAAGACACTGTTTAATACTATAAGAAGTCTAGAAACGTTTTTCTTTCATTCTCAAGTACGTCTTCAATCAAGAACCATTTATCAAAAAACTCTACTTAGTTATTGAAAACTCACTAACAAGATGAATGAAAGTAAGAAAATCAGTAATGCAATAACTAGAACTGAATGACAAGTTTCTTATATATATGTTTTTTCTAAGTAAATCAGTAATGTTGTATATCTTAACTTATACGTAGTAGTATTTATCAAACTTTTGCATTCTTTTTGCTATTACTTATCATTTTGCATTCTCAGAGAGAATTAACCTAGAGTTACGTTTCTCAGGCTGATTTTAATTTGTAAATCCTCAATCAGCTATTATAAAACTCATCACAAGCATTAACTCATGCTAAAACCAATATTGAACATTTACATTCATCTAGAAACGTGATACCAGTTGATCACAAAAGCATTTTCAGTTTACAATCATATTAATTTGAAAACATTATAACACCATGAATCACATTAAACAAAATCACACCATGAATCACGACAACAAACAAAACGTACACACGTCCCTCACAAAGTTTCGATCCCACTTTATAAAATCCATAACAAACTTTATTAATCGATTTCGAAAATAAAAACCATTTTAGATCCCTGGTTCAGATTGCAATATCTTTTCGGACTTATTTTTATTTATTTACAGCCAAACATAAAAATACCTGGTTCAGATTGCACATGTTCGAAGAATACCTGCTATGAGATCTAGGGTTTTTGTTTTCGACCAGTCACCATCGTGTGGCCTTCCTTCTTTACGGAGGCATCTATCTTGATGACACATCGGTGTTCAATCGTTATGTGGAACATCATTGATTTTCAGTTTAGAGATGAAGAGAGGGAGAGTCGAAAGATAGCAGCGGTTTTGTTTAATGTGAGAGAGAAGAAGATAAAACTGACCATTAATAAAATTAATATTATCAGACCCTAAATAAGTCCTTAAATCGTGGATGATTTTTGAAAATTGAATAATTAAAATTCCTTAAATGCCCCTAGTCTATTTACAACAGATTTTCAACATTTTTTTAATACAAAATTGACACAAAAGATCTCATCCATTCATTGTATAATCTAATGGTTAAAATTTGGTTCTATAAGTTCTGTACAAAAAAGTGGTTCTGTATTGAAAATCCCACTATATATATATGTATATATATATGTATATATATATGTATATATATATACGTATATATATATATATATATATATATATTTTATATATATTATATATATATTTTTATATATATTATATACTATATTTATGATATATACGATTATATATATATATATATTTATATATTCGTATATATATATCTATACGTATATATTATATCTATTCGTATGATAGTATTATATAGTATATTTTATATATATTCGTATATATATATTATATACTCGATATATAATATATTTATATACGTATTTTATATATGTTTACGTATATACGTATATACGTTTAGATTATATATATACGTATTTTACGTATAGATAATATATATACGTATATACGTATATATATATTATATAGATATTTTTATACATATATTTATACTATATATATAGTATATATTAATATATATATATATATATATACTTATATCCGTATATATTATATATACCTTATATACGTTATATATATATATATATATATATATATATATATACGTTTATATATACTATTATATTATTCGTATATATATCATATATATAATATTATATATATATATATGATATGTATTATATTTGTATGTATTATTTCTAAAATGTATATATATGTTATATATATATATGTAACTATATATATATGTGTATACATATATGTGTATTTTATATATGTGTATATATTATATGTGTTGTATTTATATAAAAAGATATACACATATATATATTTATACACATAATATATATATATATATGTAGATATAATATGTGTGTGTATATATTTATTTATTTATATCTATATATATATATATATTATATATATATATAAGATTTATATTAGGGTTTGGGTTCTTAGAGAAAACCACATATCCGATATGAAAACCTAAGAAATACAAAACTACAAGGTAGATTTTGCCAATATGTCAAACTTCAGGGTAATTAATTAAAAAACAAAAAAAAGGAGGAAGATGTAAACCTATCATTATTACTCGTCAGTTACCCTAACACCTTCTACACACACACAACAAACACGATCCAAACAAAGAACACAAGAAAAACCTGATAAAAAAACAATCAAAAAGCATCAAATTCCCTGATTTGAGAAATTATAATGAAGAAAAGCAATTTTAATCCGATCACACTACTCTCAAGTGCCCTAATTTTTATTTCTATCAACAATGGTGTTTGTTAATTAATTATTGAGTCGCCTGATGATGAAGAAAATCAAGATTTAACTTGTAAGTGTACTAATTTTTTTAATTTTTCAAAACTTAATTGAAGATCTAATGACTTTTGAAGTTTTGTTGAAAGTTTATAATCATATCATAATGTTTTCTACAAGATATTGAACAAATTTGACAAAAAAATCATGAAAAACGTGTTTATTAAAATTGCACACCATGTGTTATATAAACGTACGGGTCATGTCGAAATTTGGTAAAAAGTTTATACTTAGAAAATTTTACTTAAGAACATGATTTTTTGTTTTAAATAATAAAATATTATTTTATGAAAACTAAGGGTATCGAATGGACTTATCGAGATATATTTATAATTATTTATTATAAATATTTAGTTATATTACTTAGTGGGATAAGTCGTCAACCATCACACCATTAAACTGTGAAGGGTAATTGTACAACGCGTCTAACCCCTATGCATCAAACGTGAAGATTGTTTTGGAAATAAATGATTTAATGGGACATTAACTAGACTAGGTCGTGTGCGGACGTCGTTGCAATTGCTTGTGTGATTGAGATTTGGTTGCTTAAGACTTGCTTGAGGTGAGTTTTCGTAGCCCCATTTTTACTGTTTTTTCGTTGGGGGAAAATGATACTCAAATGTGTTTTGAACTGTTTTGAATTGAACTGTGTGAAATGTGGTTTCGTTTTTGGGACAAAATAAGTGCTTATGACTGCTACGTGAATATTATGTGTTGCATGATTGTTTGGATCGGAGGGGTACACCTATCCCAGTATTTATGTGATTGTTTGGATCAGATGGGTACGCCTACCCAGTATTTGTGTTGTTATTGGATCTGCTGGGTACGCCTACCCTAGTATGTGTGAGGTCATGCCCTAATCTAGTGCTCTAGCTAGTATGCCCTTTAGGTGCGTAAGTGACATATTTTGCTACCTGACTAGCGAGGATGCTAGGGCAGGGTGATCGACTAGCACATTTGCTAGGTCGTGTTACATGATTAGCGGGGATGCTAAGTCATAGGTTGTTTGCATATATTCACTATCATATTGCACTATTGTCCATTGTTTTAAGATATTGACATAGCTTTTGGGTTTAAGGTCAAACCTACGAGCTCACCATTATTATTGTTGATATATTTTGCTACCTGACTAGCGGGGATGCTAGGGCAGGGTGATCGACTAGCGGGTTTGCTAGGTCGTGTTACATGATTAGCGAGGATGCTAAGTCATGGGTTGTTTGCATATATTCACTGTTATATTGCACAACTTAGAAGTATCATGTGTGGATTTTCATGTGAAGCTTTGCTTGTTTATGTTCTTTGGTTCTTAGCTTTGGTTTAAGTTGGATTTGGTCCCCTGTATGAGTTATTGGAATTGTAAGAGTTGATGGATTTGATTATGATTTGGGACATCACTCGAGGTTGTTCAAGGTCGATGGTCTTCGTAACACTTGATGTTTATGCATTGTAGTTTTCTCTATATTGTATCTTGTGTTATGATTGGTCATTATGTTGCGCTCCTGAGTTTTCGCCATAGTCGGGGTGTGACACCTTCTTACATGGTGACTTACAAGAAGAAGTATATATGGAGCAACCTTCGGGGTTTGTTGCTCAAGGGGAATCTAGGAGAGTATGTAAACTTAAGAAAGCTTTGTATGGCTTGAAACAATCTCCACGTGCTTGGTTTGGAAAATTTAGTAATGCAAAAATTAAGTGTGGATTACGAAGAAGTGTTTATGATCATTTTGTTTTTTACTCATCATCGAACGCAGGTTGCATTTTGCTTGTGGTTTATGTCGATGATATAGTGATTACGGGTAGTGATAATGTTGAGATAAAGAAATTAAAATCATTTATTGGTACTTGCTTTCAAACGAAGGATCTTGGGTCGCTAAAGTACTTCTTGGGAATTGAAGTGTCTTGTAGTAGTAAGGGTATTTGCCTTTCTCAGAGGAAATATTGTTTAGACTTGCTAGATGATGTAGGTCAAATTGAGGCAAAACCATGCGATGAGCCTATGATACCAAAGTTGAAATTAAAATCTGAAGATGAAAGATTGCTACAGAACCCTAAGAAATATAGGCGAATAGTTAGGAAGCTAAACAACCTCACTATTTGTTAGGATTATGAAAATCCATGTAAAAGACTCGGTCACCCCGTGTAATATCTAGCATAGGTTAGCTCGTAGCCTTAATATTAATCGTTTAATTACCATATGACTTATGGTGTTGGGCCGGGTCTTTACCCACATGTTAGCCCACTCCATAGCCCACTTAGGGGCATAAAACTCATGTATATATACCCCTTTCTAGCCATGGGAAGGGGTTGGTTGATCATTTTATAATATACATACATAAGGTGTAGTTTCTCTCACTAGAACTCACTTTCTCTCTCTTAAAAGTAGGCCAACCCCTAGATCATTGATTGTGTTATGATATCCAATATCCTACAATTGGTATCAGAGCTCATGGGATGCTTAGCTAGATTGTGTGTGCGTTTTCTTGGTTAGTTTAGATCAAAAGTTTGGTTTTTGAAGGTTTATGGTCTTATTCTTGACACTCTTTGATTCTCACGTTTGTGATGTTAAAGTTAGTGTTTTTATAGTTGTTATAGCCTTCTAGGATCAAGTTGTGCAAAAGAAACCAAGCAAAAATGTTCAAAAGGGTGATTTTTAGGTGTTTTTAGGTGAAAAGTTCGTATTTTTCTTCACTGCGTTTTGCCTCTCTAAGACATTCTTCATTGCGTTTTGCCTCAAAAAGTACACTGCATTTTGTCATTTTGGTAAAGGACAACTGTACTGCATTTTGTCTTATTATAGGTTGCGTTTTGCTCTTGCGTTTTGGTTATTGAAAACTGCGTTTTGCTTCAAGATTTGGTTGCGTTTTGCCTCAAGACCACTGCGTTTTGCCTCAAGACCACTGCGTTTTCAAAACTTGATTGCGTTTTGTCTCAAAATTGGATTGCATTTTATCTCAAGATTGGATTGCGTTTTGTCTCAAGATTGGATTGCGTTTTGTCTTAAGACTTGATTGCATTTTGCCTCAAGACTTCTTGCGTTTTATCTACTTTTGAAGACCTTCACTGCGTTTTGGTAGACAGAAACTCTGGCAAAAAATTTCATCATTACGTTAACTCATTTCAACCAAACCAAATCACAATTAAACAACATATCACCTAATCCAACAACATTCATCACATTTTAACATTACAATCAGCTAATCATTTGTTCGATTCTAATTAATCAATTTTCACAATCAATTAAAATGGCTAATCTTTCGGAAGGACATCCATTGGTGCCGGTTCTGAGGTACCACGACCACTATGCTTGATAGGACTGATTTGCATCATGCGCAACAAAACGTATTTGAATGTATTGTCGGGTAAAGAGAATGGGGTGACATCTTGAGGTCAATTGATGAAGGACTTTTCAGATGGGAATTTAGGGAAACTATTGCAGAAGGAGATGAAGGTGCCTTAACATCTAGGTCCAGAAGACTAGTGTCTTTATGACCTGTCAACTGAAGATATGGATAGGTACATGCTGACATATCGGGCAAATAACATCTTACTTCAAGGTTGCCAAAGATATCTACTCTCTTATTAAATCATTACATGAGCAAAGGACTATGGGACAAATGTGAAGGATAATCCTAAAAGGTTCAGAATTAACAAGAAGACCATGAATCACAGATGTATGATGACTTGAACACTTTCGTGAGCACAAAGGAGTTACATATTCATGATTACCATGTTCGGTTTGCCAAACTCATTCAACGAAATGCGTAACATCAAGATGACCATGTCCAGAATGCAGTTGAATTCTAAGTTTGTTAATAACATGTTGCCGGAATGGGGTAGATTTGTAACTGTAATGAAACTTAACAGAGGCTTGAGGGACTCTAACTATGATCAACTGTATGCTTATCTAAAGCAGCACGAGGCATATGCCAATGAGATCAAAATGATGTTAGACCGATTCACTCAACACACAGTTGATCCTATCGCCTTGATGACCAATGTGGCACCTCAGCAGTACAATTATATCATCAACAAATCCATACCATCAACATATGTTTCACCACACTTTGCTAACAACTCTCAACTTGATTCGGGACTCTCTCCAACGGACAACTTAATTGAGAATTTAACCAACACACTTGCCCTTTCACCAATCATACAAAACATACCTTCCTCAAATAAACAATCAACTCAGAACTTCATCTAAAATCCTAGGAACCAAGCCACAATTCAAGACGGCAGGGTTATGGTTGAGAATGTTTAGGGTCGACATAATAGGGAAATGGTAAACATGCACGTGGTGCAGGTACGGCTGGATTGAGAGGAGCTCTGAACGCAGAGTTGGGGAATGTAATCCAGTCAAGCAAGGCAGGTTAAGTGCTACAACTGCAATGGTATAGGCCACATAGCAAGGAACTGCACTCAGCCCAAGCGACCATAGAACTCTGAATACTTCAAAGATATGGATGCATGTTGCAAGATCAGGAGAATAGGAGTGGATTGGATGTAAAGAACAGTTTCTATTTCTTGCATGGTGGACATGACAACGTCGTTGGATGAAGGATGTGGGATGAGAACCTATTTCAGGATTTTGCATCAATGTGGATATGTGTTTCAAGATGATGACTGTGATGCTTTGATTCTGATGTTGATGAGGCACCCTACTACACAAACTATGTTCATGGCTAGTCTATCATCTGCCAGATCCTATTTATGGATGAAGACCGGTCGTCGTTATGATCTCGGACATTCTATCTGAGGTAAATGCCTTGATCTCTATAAGGAATGCTGTTATGTGAACATCATGAGAAAACGGAATGCATGACGATGATACTAAACCAAACTACGTTGTTGACTCACATGCCGATTATACGAGTAATAGTAATATGATTCCGTATGATCAGTATGTGAAGGACAACGCAGTGCCAGTTGTACAAAGCAATGTATCTTCTGTTACAAATGATGCATACATGATAATATATAATGATTGTGTAAACCTTCATGGACCCAGTCTATCTCTAAAACAAAGGAACTAGTAGCTTGGATAATTCACTAACTATTAACTTGAAAACTTTTAAGGACAAGTTGACTGTTAAGAAGAAGGTCAGTGTTTGAATTACCAGAAAGAGAACAAAATATGATTGAACAATTAAGAATAGTATCACTCTGACTCGTACATTAAGGAAAGAAAATTGAAAAAGAACTTTCATTCTGTAAAATTGCAACTTGCTTCTACCATCAACCATAACAAGTCAATGGTAGAAGAAGTTACGTCTTTGAAAAAGGATTTTAAACAGAAAGAAAACAAATACCTTGAAGAATTTTTGGACATGAAAGCTTTAAAAGAAAAGGTCGAGGATAGATTATACAAACAAGACCAGTCTCTTTAAACAGTTCACATGTTGTGTAAACCAAAGCCCTATTATAATGAACTGAATAAGGTAGCTATTGGTTACAAGAACCCCTTATGCCTTACCCGTGCAAAGCAAGTTCAGCCTGCTCTATATAATGGTTATGAAATTGTCAAAAACAATCATGTCCTGGCTATAGTGCACAACACAGAGGATACCCTATAGATAGCTGAAGTCACTAGGAGAAAAATACATGACAAAATGAAAGACCCTGAGTGTGTGACTATAGGGTTAAGATTGACACCACCTGATTACACGAAGAGAATGATTAGCAACTTTCCACCCACCAAGCATTGACCCCTGAGCAATTATTATTGGTCTCAAGACATCATCAGATGAAAGGCATAAGCTCTCAAAGGAGCGACATTGCCTCAAGGGCCCAACCAAAGCGTTGACAGTGTATCCGCCAAATACACCTGCAACGCTTGTCCCAAGGGTGCTTCCAACAAAGAGTCAAGTAAAAATTAACATTTTTGCACTAATACAACTCTTTTCGGACTTTGAAAAAACCTGTAACAAGAGAATTACACCAACGGGGCTCACTGAAGGGGAAAGGGGTTTTGAACAAACCAAGGCATGTTATCTCACCGAGGTCATTCCATTTTTCAAAACACTTAAAGAACATTTTGAGGGCATTCAAAAGGCTCTAACAAAAGAAGTTAAAGAAATGAAAGAAATTTTTGAAGAGTTGGAAGCTGAGGTTGACCAACACGTTGTAGATAGGAAGCATGATGAGATTGAGCGGAAAAATCTTCTTATTGCAAATGATAATTTAATTGCTGATTGCTTGTTCAAAGATGTGTTTCATGTTGCAACGAATTCTGAGCTTAATGTATCTAGTTTTACTGAAATGCATGATGCCCACACCAGTCTTAAAGCACGTTGTCTGGAACTTGAAGTTGAGCTTTCTGATTTACGTGATAAGATTCAAAGGATTAATCCTGATGATTTATTAAACGGTGTTCCAATTTTGAGGTAAATCATTTAAATCTGGGTCTAGGGGGGTAGTCGAAAAATCAAAATCTTAAAGAAAGTTTTGAAACCAACACGTTTCCACCCGCTCGAGATGTTCCTGATTTTGACTCAGTTTTTGTAATCGAAAAGATGAAAGCCTCAATTCAAGGAAAAGACAACGCCATCAAAAAAATTAAGAATGCAAATCTCTCAATTGAAAGAAACCCGTAGTGAAGCAGACCGTACACTTGATTTCAGGACCTTAGACTTTCAGATCACTCAATTAACTGAAAAAATCAATGTTCTTCAAGAACAAAATGAGCTTTTTAGGGCAGAAAATGGAAAGATTAAGCAGCATTACAAGGAATTGTATGATTCTATTAAGATCACGCGTGCTAAGCATCTAGAACAGACAACTGCCCTATTAACTGAAAATGAGAGTCTAAAGGTCCAAATACAGAATAAGCTGTCATGTGTCAATAAGGATCATGTAAAACCAAAAGTTCTTGCACCAGGAAAGTATGCTATAGATGTTGAACCTATTCCCCCTCGCAATAGGAACAATAGGGAAGTGCATCTAGTTTATCTCAAACACCTTAAGGAAAGTGTAGAAACCCTTCGCGAGATCGTAGAGGAAGCTAAGGTTGAAAGACCATTAGATAGCTCACTTGCATCAGCTTGCCGTTACACCAAACACTCTCAGGAATTGTTAGAATATGTGATTGGCACTTGTCCAAAAGCCCTAAATACACGAGATAACAAGCATGCTTCTACCTCTTTACCTAAGAAAAAGCAAGTCACTTTTGAGGAACAATGTGCAATGTCAAAAAGTAACACACATAAACCTATAGAGCAACTGAACTGTCAGAAGACTAATGTCCCTGTGCCTCCTTCTACAGGAGTAAACAGTTGCACTGACGCTAGCAGATCACAGCCTAGGAGCAATACCAAGAAAAATAGGATCTTGCCGGCCAAGAGTGTCAACATGAAGAAAGTAGAAGAACACCCCAGGACAATTAAGTCTAGTCTAAAAACTACAAATCGTGTTGATTCTAGTATTAGCTCTAAGCGTACTGTAATTAATTCAAATTCTTATTCTGTTTGCCAAACATGTAACAAATGCTTAATTTTTGCAAATCATGATATGTGTGTGGTTACTTATTTGCACTCTGTGAATGCAAACCCCTCTGTTAAAAATGTTGTGCGTAAAGTTAAGTAAGTTTGGAAACCTAAGCAAGTCAAGCAAGTATGGAAACCAACAAGCAACATACTTACCACTATAGGTTATCAATGGATGCCTACAGGAAGAACATTCACTTTAGGGGAACAGTGCCCTTTAATTAGGCTCACTAAACCTAACAAAGTGTCATCGATTTCTTATGCTAACCCGAGGGAACCCAACCACAATTCGGGATCCAACTTTCCAAACTCTCCATCTTTGTCTGTTTTCAAATGTAGGTCGTACATATCATCCTTTGGTATTTAGACTTAGGCTGTTCAAAATATATGATAGGAGATCGCTCGCGGCTCAAGAATTTCGTGAAAAAGTTCATCGGGACAGTTAGATTCGGGAATGACCACTTTGGTGCTATCATGGGTTATGGAGATTATGTTATTGGTGAAAGTGTGATCTCCAAGTTATAATATGTGAAAGGACTAGGACACAATCTGTTTTCTGTCTGTCAATTTTGTGACTCAGATCTAGAAGTTGCCTTCAGGAAGCATTCTTTCTATGTTCGAGATACGGATGGCGTTGAATTAATTAAAGGTTCTCGTGGTTCTAATTTGTACACTTTCTCGATTGAAGAAATGTTGAAGTCCTCTCCAATTTGTTTGTTGTCCAAAGCCTCCAAGAACAAATCATGGTTGTGGCATCGGCGTTTAAACCACTTGAACTTCAGTACCATCAATGACCTTGCAAGAAAAGATTTAGTTCGAGGCTTACCTAGATTGAAGTTTGAGAAAGATCATCTCTGCTCCGCGTGTCAACTAGGAAAGAGCAAAAAACATACCCACAAACCCAAAACTAAAAACACCAACTTGGAAGTTCTTAATACCCTTCATATGGATTTATGTGGACCAATGCGAGTTCAAACAATTAATGGGAAGAAATACATCTTAGTTATTGTTGATGATTATTCGCGGTTTACTTGGGTTAAGTTTTTGATATCGAAAGATGAGACCCCAGAGGTTGTCATCAAATTTTTGAAGCAAATACAAGTCGGTCTCAACAAAACTGTTAGAAACATCCGTATCGATAATGGCACAGGATTTTTCAATAAAGATTTGACTGATTATTATGAACGTGTCAGCATTTTTCATCAAAAGACAATTCCGAGGACTCCACAGCAGAATAATGTTCTTAAAAGACGGAACCGTACACTTGTTGAGGCTGCTAGGACAATGCTAATCTTTTCCAAGGCCCCAATGTTTCTATGGGCAGAAGCTGTGGCTACTGTGTGTTACACCCAAAACCGATCCCTTATTCACACTCGTCACTGCAAAACCCCATATGAGCTGGTGCATGAAAAGAAGCCTAATCTTACCTTCTTCAGGGTCTTTGGTGCTCTGTGTTACCCTACAAATGACAGCAAAGATCTTGGAAAATTACAACCAACAGCTGATATTGGAATATTTGTTGGTTATGTACCTAGCAGGAAAGGGTATGGAATCTACAACAAAAGAACCCGACGTATTATGGAAACCATTCACGTGCAATTTGATGAGCTGACTGAGCAAATGGCTCCTGTGCAACTCAGTACAGGACCCACTCCTACTTTTTTGATGCCTGGACAGATAAGTTCAGGTCTTGTACTAAATTTGGTTCCTGCAGCTCCTTATGTACCCCCCACAAATAAAGATCTAGAGATTTTATTCTAACCAATGTTCGATGAATACCTAGAACCTCCTCGTATTGAAAGACCGGTTTCTCCTGCTCCAGCAGTTCAAGTTCCAGTCAACTCAACCGGTACACCTTCATCTACTACCATTGATCAAGATGCACCTTCTCCAAGTCATTCATTGTCATCTTCGGCATTACAATCTCCAAGTTTACATCAAGGCGTTACAGTTGAATCTCCTCTTATGGAAGATAATCCTTTTGCTCCTATTGACAATGATCACTTCATAAACGTGTTTGCTCTAGAACCTAGGTCTGAAGCATCATCATTCGGGGATCTTAATTGAACCGAATCTCCTTATGTCTCTCAAACACTTCATCATCTCGGGAAATAGAGCAAAGATCACCCGCTAGATAATATTATTGGCAATCCTTCTCGACCGGTATCCACCAGAAAACAACTAGCAACCGATGCCTTGTGGTGCTTGTATAACTCTGTCTTGTCAAAAGTCGAACCAAAGAACTTCAAATCTGCAATAACTAAAGATTGCTGGTTTCAAGCCATGCAAGATGAAATTCACGAATTTGATCGACTTCAAGTATGGGAATTAGTACCTCCACCAGACTGTGTCATGTTTATTGCTCTCAAGTGGATCTACAAAGTTAAATTTGATGAGTACGGTGATGTTTTGAAAAATAAGGCTCGGTTAGTGGCCAAGGGATATCGACAAAAGGAGGGAATTGAATTTCATGCCCACATCGGTAACAGGCCCACCTATCCGATCGACCTATTTCGCTTGGCACATTTCAACATATTTCGCTTGAGGAAACAGACTGCAGATTAGCTTGAAATCACACATTTCGCTTGTTTTAAGGAAATTTACACATATTCGCCTTGGTTTTAAGAAACATGTTTTCGCTTGAGAAAAAAATTACACATTTCGCTTGACAGGAAATGCACAATGCCTCTTGAACTCTCCAACATGTTTCGCTTGAAGAAATATTGGCATATGTCGCTCGAAAGTGACTTGACCTGCATAGTTCGCTTATTACTACATATTTCGCTTCCAAAATACAGTTTTTCGCTCCATTCAAGAACAAATTTCGCTCCTTCAAACAATGTTTCACTGCTTTCAAAACACATTTCGCTTCCCTTCAAAACATGTTTCGTTGTCTTCAAAAATTCTCAAAACACCCAGAAATTTTTTGATCCAAAAACAAGTTTTGATACCTAAATAAGTTGGCTAGGACAAATAATGACTAAAAAAAGTACAAGTTGACGTCATAAAACATACGGTTAGATCAAAAAGTAATGTGAAAAAGGGTGCGTTCGTTGTGAATTTTCTTACTAAAAAAACACCATGAACCACCTCTGATTCAGCAAACGAACGATCATGATAGGCTCCTACTCTGATGCCAATTGTAACGCAATAAGATTTCACTAACTAAAGACACTGATCCGGAGGTCGGGGTGGAATAGAAATGAAATAAGTCCCATTTATTAGAGAAAGAGAAAGGAAAGATGGTGTGTGTTTTCTAGAGAGAAACAACACCCACTTTATGAACAAATGGTTTATCCTCTAACGCACTCCATGTAAGTATGGAGGGAATTTATAGTCTAGTGACACACTAACTATTTAACTTGTCATTATTAGTCCCACGTGTCCACACTATAACTAAACTATTGTAAATTCCAGATATGTCACCGTAGTTTAAGGCTAACAACAGGATGGTGTGGGAAATAATTAAAGGTTCTCATGGTTCTAATTTTGTACACTATCTCTCGAATAAGACATGATGAAGTCCTATCCAATTTGCTTTTGTCCAAAGCCTCCAAGAACAAATCATGGTTGTGGCATCGGCGTTTAAACCACTTGAACGTTTGACCATCATGAAATTTTTTACTTACAAAAAAGATTTAGAGAGAGCGAGAGGCTTACCTAGATTAAATTTGAGCAAAGATCATCGCAGCTCCGCGTGTCAACAGAAGCGCAAAAAACATCACCCACAAACCCAAAACTGAAAAATAACCAACTTGGAAGTTTTCTTAATACCTTCATACTGGATTTTATGGGACCGAGCGAGTTCAACAATTAATGGTAAAAATACATCTTAGTTATGTTGATGATTATTCGCGTTTACATGGTTGAAAGGTTTTTTGAGATCGAAGAAGAGACCCCAGAGGTTGTCATTCAAATTCGAAGAAATACAATTCGGTCTCAACAAAACTGTAAATCATCCGTACCGATAATGGAACGAGAATTGTCAGATAAAGATTTGACTGATTAGTTATGAACATTCGGCATTTTCAACAAAAGGAACAGTTTTGAGAACTCCACAGCAAGAACGGCTTGTCAATAAAAAAAAAAAAAAACCGAACCGTACTCTTAATGAGGCTGCAAGGACTAGGCTGATCTTTCTAGGCCCCGATGTTTTCTATGGGCAAAGCTGTGGCTATTGCAATGTTACACCCAAAACACGATCCCGTCATTCACACTCGTTACTGCAAACCCCATATGAGCTGGTACATGACAAGAAGCCTAATCTTACCTTTTTTAGAGTCTTTGGTGCCCTTTGTTACCCAACAAATGACAGCGAAGATCTTGGAAAATTACAACCAATAGCTGATATTAGAATATTTGTTGGTTATGCACCTAGCAGGATTGGTATAGTCTACAACAAAAAACCCGACGTAATTAGAAACTACTTATTCACATGCAATTGATGAGCTACGAGCCAATGGCTCCTGGCAACTCAGACAGGCCCGCTCCTACTTTTCTGACGCCTGGACAAATAAGTTCAGGGCTCGTTCCAAATTCGGTTCCTGCAGCACCTTATGTACCCCCCATAAATAAAGAACTAAAGATTTTATTCCAACCAATGTTCAATGAATACATGGAACCTCCTCGTGTTGAAAGACCGTCTTTCCTGCTCCAGCAATTTTTAATTCATCATTAAGCCGGTACACTTCATCCACTACCATTGATCATGATCACTTCGCCAAGTCATTCACCGTCATCTTCAGGCATCCAATCTCCAAGTTTTAACATAAATGCGGTGTAGCGAATCTACTTCATGGAAGACAATCCATTTGCTCCTGTTGATAATCATCCCTTCATAAACGTTTTTGCTCCGAAACCCTAGTTCTAAGCAGCATCATCCGGGATCTTAGTTTAGCAAAACTCCTTATGTCTCTAAACACTTCAGCATCTCGGAAATGGAGCAAGATCACCCGCGGATTAAATTATTGGCAATCCCTCTCGGCCGGTATCCACCAGAAAACAACTGGCAACCGATGCCTTATGGTGCTTGTATAACTCTGTACTGTCAAAAGTCAAACCAAAGAACTTCAAATCTGCAATTACTGAAATTGTTGGGTTTCAACCAGGCAAGATGAATTCAGAAATTTGAGCGCTTAGTTTGGGAAGTGTATCTCAACCAGACTTGGTCATGATTATTACTCGCAATGGTATTTACAAATTAAACGTGATGAGTACGGGATTGTCGGAAGACACGGTCTAGGTGTGGCCAAGTGATATCGACAAGAAGGATGGCATTTGAATTTCGAGGAATCAATTTGCACAGTTTTTTTTTGTTTTTTTGCGCTTTTTGCACGTATCGAGGCTATTCGTATCTTCATCGCCAATGCCGCCAGTAAAAACATGACCATCTATCAAATGGATGTAAAGACAGCATTTCTGAATGGCGAATTGAAGGAAGAAGTCTATGTTAGTCAACCAGAGGGTTTCGTTGATCCTGATCATCCGACACATGTTTATCGTTTGAAGAAAGCTTTGTACGGGTTAAAGCAAGCCCCTCAGGCATGGTATGATACCTTGTCAACGATTTCTTATGACATACAATTTTCCAAGGGTACAAGTTGATCCGACACGATTTCACTCGAAAAACAGGCAAACATATTCTTCTTGTTCAAATATATGTAGATGATATCATTTTTTCCTCGACCGACCCTAAAGCATGTGAAATATTTTCCTATGAGATGAGTTCTAAATTTCAAATGTCAATGATGGGGCAAATGTCTTTTTTCTTAGGCTTACAAGTTTCTCAAAATCCCGGAGGCATTTTCATTAATCAATCAAAATTTGCTCTTGAAATATTAAAGAAATTGGGATGATCGTGTGACCCTGTGAACACTGGTGGATCGACTCAAACTGGATGAGGACCCCTTAGGGATTCCAGTTGACCAGACTCGATTTCGTAGTATGGTCGGCTCCCTAATGTATCTCACTGCCAGCAGACCCGACCTTGTATTCGTTGTATGCATGTGTGCTAGGTATCAGGCTTCGCCTACCAAAAAGCACCTTGAAGCACTTAAACGGGTCTTTTGGTATCTCAAAAGAACCATTATATGGGGGTCTTTGTATCGAAAAGACACCCGCTATGGAACGAACGGCCTATGCAGATGCGACCATGCAGGTTGTCAGGACACACGACGAAGGTGAAAGTACGTTAGGAAGTCGCAGTTCCTTGGTGATAAAATTATCACTGGTCATCAACAGAAATAGAAGAGCACTGCGATCTCAACTACAGAGGCAGAATACATTGCCATGTCTGGATGCTGTGCTCAGATACTTTGGATGAGATCACAGCTATTAGACTACGGCTTTGCCTTCAATAAAATTCCCTTGTATTGTGACAATCGCAGTGCCATTGCTCTATGCTGCAATAATGTCCAACACTCCCGGTCCAAACAATTGGCGCGCAGCGCGTGACCATAAGAGAGCAGTGAGAAAGGCGTGGTAGAATTGTACTTCGTGTTCGACGATATCACTCGCGGACATATTCATAAAAGCATTACCAAGAACGGTTCAAATGTTCTACTCCCGCCGGCTGGATGAAGAGATGTCTCCGGAAACTCTTTAAACGTCATCAGGATGGAGAAGAGAGTAACGATGTCTTCCTAGATCCTATGTAAATATGTACAAATTCAAAACCAAAGAAAATAAAAAAAATATAAAACCTATAAAAACCATAAAAAAATCAGAAAATAAAAAAAATACCAAAATATTTTTCAAGACATGTATCCGTTTATCGATAACATTTACAGACCTAGAAATGGTCCGTTCATAATGACACGGTCTTTAATGAAGCTCAACGGAAGTTCAAACTTTTCAAAACATGTCTTTAATGGCTTGAGTTATTTCAGGCGCATCCCCGTTTTTCAAATTGAGAACGCATGTCGCCAAAACGACGGCTGGTTCCGGACAACGGTGAAGCAGTTCTCTCGGCATGATTCCGATATATCCATCAAACTCGATCCTAATGTACCTTCAGTGCATGAATCCTGATACGGAAGGATAATCTTTCTGCTACCATATAATTTTTCCGTCTATGATTACTTTAGAAAAATTATTTAGATTTTCACAGTGGCCTAATGTTGTTGGAAAATCAATCGACTTTGTGTTTCTCATAAATTGATACGCAATCAACGACTACAGATCGCTAGAAAGAGATAAACGGTTCATTGATTGAGGGGAGATATTTTCAAAACTTATGACATTTATCGGCATCTTAATCTTGAACAATAATTGAAGAAAAAGAGTATAGCTAATGAGTTACTTTAAGGGGATTGAAACTTGTTTAACTCAAAAAGGCCAAATTTGTCAGTTATGGGAAAGTATAGGGTCTTATGTGATATTTGCTATTTGTTTCCAAGACTCATAAAATATTAAGGACCATTTGTGCCATTTATGCATCTTAAATAATCTCTTAGTAATACTAAGGCCTTAAATAGAAAAGAAAGTAGAAAGTAAGGGGCCAAATCTGCCAATTGATGAAAGTTCAACACTAGCTATAAAAGGTCAGAGAGTTGACTTGGTCAACTTCATTTTAAAAACATCAATCTTCCATCACTCATATTTTCGCTGATCCCAAAAACGCAACAAATGGCGATTTGCCTGTTTCATGAATATTTTTGTGTTTAGGTAAGGCTTGTTTTGTGTTCTTTATCATCTAAATATGCCGTGTCTATAACATCTTAGCCTGAACTTCATTAAATCGCATTTTGTTAGGGTGTTCGTGCTTAATCGTCATAAAAATCGTGGTTAGTGTTTCTAATTGAGTTTTGATTGTTGGTGTTTTTTTTTTATTAGCATTAGAGTACATACATGATGCTTCATTGATGCCTGAATTGGATCCCCCATCGTTATTTTATGGTCCTTGTGATTTCGTGAAGCGTATTAAAAACCTGAAATCTTTAGGAAAATCCTCCTTAAACTTCTCTTATAGTTTGTTCTAGTGGATGAGCCGTACTTCCCATGAGTCCATAGCGTCCAGTTTTAACCATTCAAAATAAAACTTTAATTTGGAAAACACATTATGAACTATAAATAGTCCATAATAAATCTGATTTCATAATAATTAGACATGTTTATATTTATTTTTGAAAAATCATTTTATTTTCTCACAAGTCCAATACTTAAAATAAAACAATATAAACATAAAACTAATTCACATAACGATTATTCAAATAATAGCACTTAGCAATTAAGTCATGCAAATATTCATAATGATCCTAATTATCTAATAATTAAAACATGTATGTATCCACATAAGGCTCATTCGTCCTATAAACTTCGACCACATTCATCGATTTAATCGATTGCGTAAGCCTTATACAAATACATACCACATAGCACATAAATTAACTTTTAGGCCCCATTAAGACATTGCCAAGGTGTTCCTTAACTTTTAAAGTCGTGGATCAAAACAACATAAATTTAGTGTTCTATGTTTAAGTCTTGATCATCATATTTGCATTCAAATTCTTTAGCAATTAACAAGATTCATATCAAATATCCCTCCATGATAAATTGCATGTATTTATCATGGATGTCGAATTAACAATTAATTTTAACATAAAACCGGATCAATTTACAATTTAAACACATCAAGTTTTATTCATAAAATTGCATATAACCTAGAATTCGTCTAATTAATTTTATAACCAATTAAAATTGAATCTTGATGCATAAAGATCGAATCTTGATGCATAAAACGCCCAAAGGGCTTAAAAATTAATCAAGAACCCTAATTTTTTGTCCAATTTTATTCTTGTAATTACAAATTCATATACGATGGCTCTGATATCACTGTTGGGATTTTAGATCTATTTAACCATTAAACATATCACGAGTACGCAGCGGAAATATCAAACACGTATAGAACTTATAATTAACAAGGGATTGAAGATGTGTACCTTTTAGCAAGAAATGTTACACTGCTTTTAGCAATAAACGTTACACCGTCTTCAATATACGCGTGTGTATAACACTACGCGAAACCACCAAGGATCAAAAGAATAATCCCTCTAAGTTTACACACACAATACGTTCTTAGCAAACAATGTGTATGCTAGTACTAGTAGTGTTTAACCAAACGATCACTTCGTCTTTGAATCTGTCAACACACGAAACAAATCCTTCTTGATGTGGTATAAAACCACAAAACAAAGGGTGTGTGTTTGATCACAGACAAGGGAGTAGGAGAGGGAAAAACCAAAACCCTTGTGGGGTTGTAGGTCCGGTCGAACACAAGAGGGCACAAGGGAGAGGTTTAGGGTTTTTTTAGGTTTCAAGAGATGCTTTACAAAACACCCTAAGGCCTCCTTTTATAGCCCTTGTGATCTTGGTGAGAAAGAAAGCAATCTCCTTCCATATGGAAGGAGATATTCGGCCGGTTAGGAAAGAGGGGACAAACCAAATCTTTTCCTTTTTTTCCCGATTCTGCATATCAGTCCTTTAACTATTAACGACTAATATTTATTCTTGTTAAACCTTTAACTATCGTTTGTTTAAACATTAATTAATATATTACATTAATATATTAAATACATTGTTCTACATATTAACGTGTGCGTCCCCTTAGGCTTGAATAATTTCCGGACATATATAATTTATATTTGTTCATATTCCAACAGCTCCCACTTGGACATGTATAAATTATATAATAACATTGGTAAGCGTCTAGCAACACGCCAATGCTCCCAGAAACATCCGAGTGTGGTTTCTCAAAACATAGACAAAATGATTTATGAATTTACAATCCATTTGTTTCTGATACCGTGTTAAAAATGGATATGGATCAAGGTCATTCCATTATTTAACGATTTTGTTTCTCGTATATGTAACTAATCAAGGTTACCAAAAATCAATGAGACACATCTATATGAGTTTTCGGGTACGGCCATACACACATCTGATTAATTCTACGAGGGGCCCAGTGGCATCATTCTTCAACTTTTGAAGGAACACATTCTATATTGACTACAAGTGCCAAGTCATCATGTTTCAAAATCACTTCTGAAATAGCCCTTATTAGTTATCCATGTTTCAAGATAACTTAGACTAGATCAAGAAGGATTATCCACATATGCAAGACCTACTTGTATCTTAAGTCTAAGGATTTTGTAAATAAAATCACTTACAAGATTTACTTAATGACGACGATCCATAAAGTAAGATTCTTGTGGTTGGGGAAATCCAATATTCATCTTATGAATATCATGTGAGTTTGGTGGACACGTCCTTAATATCTACATATCACCAATCAACTGAATTGTTTTAAATTTAACATTTTCCCATTTGTTAATGACAATGGATTTATTTAGAATTAATAAATTTTATTTTATTCAGGATTTAAACATGGGGGGGTAAAATAATATGAATAATTTAAGTTATATATTAACTATATACCACGTATCATATATTTTAAACCATCCCTTATCCAAATATTAAAACATAACTACATGAATACTTCTAGCTAAACGAAGTTCTTGCTATTAGATGTTGAGTAAAGCTTTCCTTTTGATAAAGCCTTCGTAAAAGGATTTTCTAGATTGTCATCTATGTGAACTTTAAGAATGTATCTTTTATGGTAGTGTCTGGCGCCTTTTTAAACTCCTGATTCGTTGGCAAAATGAAGTGCGGCTGAATTATCGCAAAACATCCTTATAGGCTCGTTTATTGTTGGTACTATACCAAGCCTTGAAATAAACTTCCTAATCCAAACAGCTTCCATCTCTACTTCTGAAGCAACTATGTTATCTAGCTTATGTAGTAGACATTGCAGTAGTACTATCCATGGAGCTCTTCCAGTCTACCGCGCTTTCGTTCAAAACGAAAACATTTCCTGTCTGAGATTTCATATCATCTATATCGGTCTCAAATCCAGCATTGCAATAGCAATCAACTCGAAAGTTCAGCTTCTGGATTTTTACCATAAACCAAGAACATATCTTTAGTATTTCTTAAATACTTAAGAATATTTTTCACAACAGTCTAGTGACATTCATCAGGATTCTGTTGGAAATGGCTTGTTATATTTTGCGCGAACGCAACATCAGGTCTAGTGCATCTTACAGCATACATAATGGAACCCACAACCGAAGCATAAGGTACATTTTACATACGCTTCACCTTTTTTTTTTTTTGTTATTTTTTTTCGTTTAGGTGTGAAGCGCCTTGTGTTTTGTTCAAGTCAGGTCTTTCGTTGCATGAGGATAGACACGTTGGAATTACCCATTCTATATCTCTTTAAATCTTATCATGGTAAAGCATTTTGACTTAGTTCAATCAATCGCCTTGACCTATCTCTGGAGATTTTGATTCCAAGAACTAAAAGTGCTTCCCCAAATCCTTTATAGCAACACACTTTCCAAGATAATCTTTTACACTTGTAAAATTGGAATGTGATTTCCCATGATGATTATGACATTCCAACATAATATGATGAGGAATGTAACATTACTCCCACTTGCATTTTGATATAATATGGCTCATCAAGATTTTGAGCAAATTCAAACTTTTGTATTTCCTCATCAAAACTTGTATTCAACTTCTTGATGTTGCTTAAGGACCATAAATGGATCTTTTGACAGCTAGAATTCTTTTCTGGGATGATTGGGATCATACAAAACCTTCAGTTTGCACCATATAAATGTCTTTATCAAGATAACAATTTAAGAATGCTGTTATTATATCCATTTGCTATATCTCATAATCATAGTATGCCGCTATAGATATGAGAATCCTAATAGCTCTAATATCTGCGACGTGTGAGAACGTTTCTTCATAATCAACCCCATAGAGTTGAGTATAAGCCTTTGCTACAAGACGAGCTTTATAGGTGTGTACAATACCATCCATGTTAGTCTTTTTCTTAAAAATCACTAACTCCCTATAGTCTTACAGCCTGGGGAAGATCGACAGACCTATTACCATATTGTCCATCACTGGATTGTATTTCCGCATTCATAGCTCGATCATATTAGATTATGAATCTAAATCGCGGCTTTATAGTTAGTGGGGTCATTAATGATCCCTAGACTATGCTCCTCTCGCCTTACATTTAGACATAAACGAATTTGGAGACTTGATGTCCTTTCAGAACTTATTGATCGGAAACTCTTCCTATTGAGGTGGTTCAAAACCTTCAACCTCCATAGGAATTTCGCTAGTGATTTCAGAAGGTGATGTATCTTCATCTTGAATTTCTTCAAGATTATTGACCCTCCCACTGACTTCTTGAGATATGAGATTTTTCTTAAAGAACTCAGCATACCTTGCAACAACTCTTAATTTTCAGGTGGGAAAGTAGAATAGTAACCCATTGTTTCCTTTGGGTATCCTATAAGATACACCTTAACAGATCTTTATTGGCGTTTGTTAGGCGAATCCTTCACAGCGCCTCACATCCTAGACCTTAAGTAAAGACAAGATTAGGATAATTTTCCATTTACCATAGTTTTTTAGGAGTCTTATCAACCTACTGGTTGGTACCATATTGGGAGAATGTCCGTGTGAGACTCTAGGAGATAATCCCAAAAAGGATAACGACAGAGTTAGTAAGATTCATCATAGATCGAACCATGTCTTACAAAGTACGATTTCTCCTTTCAGACACGCCATTATGTTGTGGTGTGTATGGAGGAGTAAGCTGTAGAAAATTCCACAAGCTTTAAGATAATCTTTAAACTCTTGGCTTATGTATTCACACTCGATCTGATCGAAGAGCCTTTATAGTCTTCCCGAGATGATTTTCTACTTCATTCTTAAAACCTTGAATGTTTCAAAGACTTCATGTTTATGTTTTAAAAAGATAAAATAACATAATGGACTATAATCATCCCTAAATGTTATGAAGTAGCTAGACTTGTTTTGACACTTGTCTAAGTGGACCACAAACATCAGTATTGTATTATTCCAAGAAGACGCTCCTTTCGGGACGATGTGGAAACGATTTCCTTGTCATCTTACCTGATAAACAAGATACGTATTGATCAAATGACTCATCATCTGTTGATTTTAAAAGCCCTTCATGTTGCAGCTTTTCAATACGTTTCTTACTTATATGAGCAAGACGGCAATGCCATAGATAGGTAAAGTCCAAATTATGTTTGGCTCTTTAAGTGCTAACATTATAAATAGAATTAACATTTGGTACAAGATTATGCATATAAATTTCATAAACACCATTACTGGGAATAACATTAAAATAATGAACATTGTTCTTAGAAACTGATTCAAGTTTAGCATGTTTAAAGTCTACATGAGACTAGCACAAACTATCATCATTAATTGTTAAGGGTAAAAGCTAGAACTCAACACGTTTGATCGGGTCAAAAATTACTTCTTATTCTCACCAACGGAAAACCTACATTCGTGTCTTAACACTTTTTATTTATTATTATTATTATTTATTTATTTTTCATTTTTTCATTTTTTTATACAAATAAAAACTTAAAAATTTAAAATTTTTGCTATTTTTGTGGGAAAACGGGTACGTGAGAACAAAACAATAAACAGGCAACATCAAATCGATAGATTCCCTCCCCAAACTAAAATGAAACATTGTCCTCAATGTTTAAAGGCGGGTCTCTACGTAAATCTAAGCCGTTTATGAATTATGCAAAGATAAACGTGAATCGATAATGATGAAAGGATATCGGATCTCCCCAAACTAATTTCAAACAAAGGATAGGAAGCTCGAGTGAAACGGGACACAACACCGAACACGAGAGGCTTCAGAAATTGTTGGTTCAATCCTACAAAAATCACAACAAACAACAAACAACGAAAGATCGGAAGAGGATAGCCTCAACACATCACAACACATTATTTAGAACAATAGAAAATGGATAAGCATGGGGTGAACTCCCACGAAGCGGCTTGTTTTTGGTCACCGAGTCACAAGCTCGACTCGATCCCTGAATTTATTTGTCCTTAGGGAGAGCAACACTTAGAACAAGAAACTTTCATTGAAATGCCAGACTTAGATAAGAAAATTGGAAAGGTGATGATGCTGGGGGTCAAAAATAGTGTCTTCACCTCGAAGGAGAGAAATGAAGAAGAAAGAGAATGAGGTCAAATCTGAAACAAGGGTGGGAAGGGTGTAGTAAAATATCGGTCATAAAATCATGGGTTTAGACACACCCTTAACATTTTGGTTATCATAATCCGTTTCGGTTCAAAACATTTTTCCAAACATCGGTGGTTCCGGTGGAGGGACGAGGATTTGACGGATCATCATGATGGTCAAAGGTTAGGACTCATTAATCTTCATCCTTCGGAATCTCAATTCTAACACCTGTCGGAATTAAATCATCTGGTATGGAAATATCGATCTTTCTTGAAGGAGTTCACTAATCCTCATCGGGGAAAGGAGATACGGGATGAGACTTGATAATGAGACTTTGATTAGCATGCGAATCATTTTCTGTGACGGGAAGTTGAAATCTCACAAAGCATGTCATAAGACTAAGATATTTCCCCAAATTCCACGATCATTCCTTGAAGAAAGTGTAATGACTTTTCCGGCGATACTATGGTGAAAGGGAGGGGATAATCAAAAAAACTTCCTTTTGGGAAGAAAAAGTAATCGAAGATTCATTTTGTTCTGGTTCATGATCGGAAATCATTCGGAAGCGAGATTATGGGAAGTATCATCACTAAGCAGATTATCAAGAAAAGTTATGTCTCCTTCTGACTTTGGAATCGAGATTATGGGAATCATCATCACTAAGTAGATTATCAAGAAAAGCTATGTCTCCTTCTGAATCGAAATATCCTTCCTCTAAGTTAGAAGATACTTCTATAGCTAGAAAATCATCGATCTCATCATTATCGTCTTCAGGAGCAAAACACTCATCCTTGTCGGATAGAGGAGTGTTGAGAAAGACTAGCTTATCGGAAACGTTGGAATTTTTAATCTCGACATCTTCTTGAAAATTCTCTTCATGCAAGTCCTTCTTAAGAGTTGAATCATCATTACCCGGTGGTAACGAATCAAGAGGAGCAAGTTCATCGGCGAACTTCACAAAATTATCACTAGTCTTCACCGGAGAAGAACTAGGAGAAGGATCATCAGAATGAGTAGTGGTACTGCCACTAAACGGATCATCTTTTGAAAAATCGATAACAGAAATGGCATGAACAAAATTCTTTTCCTTGTTTTTCTCAGATTTATCGGCATAGTAAACAAGTTCATCTTTTCCTACTCTTAAAGTCAATTTTTCCTCGTACAAATCAATGAGAGCTTTTGCGGTTCGAAGGAAGGGTCTTCCTAGAATAATAGGCACTCTCGGGTCGGGTTCAAAATTAACCACCACAAAATCCGCAAGAAAAGTGAAACCATCGACTCTAACTACAACATCCTCGGCTATGCCCATCGGGTGAGAAATGGAACGATTGGCAAGCTCGAGAGTCATTCGAGTAGGAGTCAAAGCTTCAAGCTCAAGTTTCTTGTAGATAGAATGAGGTAAAAGATTAATGCTAGCTCCTGAATCGGCTAAAGCACTAGTCCTTTTGAGTTCTTGTAAAGCACATGGGATAAGAAATTTTCCCGGATCTTCGAGTTTCTCGGGAACTTTGTTCATGATGATAGCGGAACATTCAGCATTCACAGTTGTGATAGCGATCTCCTCAAGCTTCTCTTTGTTTCTTAGCAACGAGCTTAACCATTTGTTAAACTTTGGCATTTCGACAAGAGCATCTTTCAATCCAATCTCTAAACGGAGTTGTTTGAACATCTTCAAAAACCGGCTATGTTGAGCACTTGGTTTATCGTTCTCTCTCACTTTCATCCTCTCGGGGTATGGAAGTTTAGATGGATACGAATTAGGATTAGGATCAAGATTTACGGTTTTCTTTGCTTTTGGTTTTGGAATTTCAATGAAAATTGAATCTTCTTCTCCCTCCGAAGATGGGACATGTGCGGTATTTTCCAAATTTGGATTTTGCACTTTTTCCGTTGACGTCTCCGGGTTTTGTACTGGTTCTTTTTGAGGAATTGAAATAACGGGTGTAGGAACAAGAGGAGTCGAAGGTCCTTCCAAAGTCTTACCGCTCCTTGTGGTGATAGCATTAATTTGCTGACGAGGGTTAGTTACGGTTTGACTTGGAAGAGTTCCTGAATTCGAAGTAGAGGCGGAATTTTTGAAATTATCACAAAGACTTGTCAACAAACTCGTAACATTAGCCATTTGATTTTGCAAATTTTGACCTTGATTTTGAACATTCTTCAACACCGCATCGTTTGCCTTGACGTAATTTTCAAAATCCGTTTTCGAAACACCTTGGATTTGGGGCGTAGGAGCCTGATATGGTGGAATTTGGTAAACAGGTGTTTGATTGGTTGGTGGTTGAAAAACTGCTCCTTGATGGTTTTGATTGAAATTGCCTCCACGGGTTTGATTCGAATTGAAATTGTTCCCTTGATAATGGTTTTGGTTTCCTTGGTTGTTTTGAACATTTGGTTGATTGAAACCCGGTGGTTTCATTTGGCTTGCCAAATTGGAAGGTTGGTTTCTTTGAAGAAAATTGCCAACGGCTGCGGTTTGTTGAAATTGTTGGATGTTGTCATGAAAAACGGGAAAATCGTTTCCACCTCGAGTTAACGGACAATGATTAAAATGGTGATTTGATCCACACGTGACACAAACTTCCTTGACTGCTTTGACAGGTGCATGAGTAGTAACAACTAATTTCACTAATCATCTTTTCTAATCGGCTCATTCGAATATCCATCTTATTTTCTTTCGTAAAGAGAGGTAGGGGCGGGTTGTTGAAATTTAGAAAAGAATTAGAAGGGGTAGAAGTAGAATGAGGAGCATCGTACTCGCTCTTGGTTTAAATTGACGACTTCTGAATAAACGAACCTTGGATTTACTGTCAATAATGGCTAAATCATCTCGAGGCATCTCCCCTAACTAGAAAATTTCCACCCGCGGCGGAATCTAAAGCATCTTGAATCATTGGTATTTCAAAGAATTTAGAACGTATCAAGTTGATGTAAATTCCGAGAAAAACCATGATGAGGACATGTACGAAGGAGTTCTTTTGAAACGTTCCCATGCTTCGTTGAAGTTTTCATTCGTTTTTGGTAGAAGTATGATTTCATTTACGAAGGTGGGAAGAAATGTTGGTTATAGATTTCCGAGAGACGCAAAATCATCCCACGTTAGAACTCGATCGGCGTGTTGCTTATCTAGCCAAGTTCGGGCTTCACCTTCGAGAGAGAAAGGAAAAAGCGAAAAAGCCTGTTTATCGTTGGATTCGGAACTTCGGGATGTCTAAATGTAGAAGTGACTTTGTTGAAAAATCGAAATGATTATGGTGGGTATTGTTTACCCGTAAATTGATTACTTTGAACAAGATTAATCAAAGTTTGTTTAAGCTCAAAATTGTTTGCATTTATCGGTGGAACAAAACAATTGCATCCTCGTATCCCTCGATGAGAGCTGGTAACTTTAGAGCCTGGTAGATTGTCGGGCCATTTGAAACTCGGGTTCCTCAAGCAATAACCGGGTTATTTGTTGGTTGTCGGCGATTTCGATTACGAGTTTGAGACACGAGTCGATGCACTAAAAATAAAGAAATTAAAAAGTAAACCAAAAAATTACACCTAATTTTTTTGGATTTTTAAATTTGATTTTTTTAACAATTTTTTTTTTCTATTTTAAACTGATACACGGAAGACAACTTAAACCAAATAATCGAATTACTTCACGGTAACTCTTAAAAATTGCTTCTTAAGAAGAGCCGTACCTCGTAAATGACACAAATGACAAGTTTTAAAATCTTTGGTTCGATTTGGGAACTTTTCAAGTTCACCGGAACTTATTTATGATAATTTGACTCGAGTTGATGAGCTATTTATTATATGTTGGTGTTCGTTTACCAACTTTGTGTATTTTATATTTTTTTTAAGGAATTTTTTTTTATATTTTTGATTTTTTTTAATTATTTTTTTTATGATAACTATACTAAAAAGAAAAAGAATTTTTTTTTTACTTTTTATATTTTTTTAATTTTTTGGATTTTTGAAATATTTAACAAAAATGAAACTTTCGAGGACGAATCAGGATCTATAACAAATTCAAAAACTAGTAAACGATGAATTACTTAATCAACATTTGCTTGAAGTCCCATGGCAGCGCGCGGCGCCAAACAATTGATAGTGAGTTTTATATACTATAAAATATATAATAATATTCCAAAAGAGCAATTAAGAACTTTCCTAAAGTCTCCCTTAAGAAAAGCTCACTCTAAAAGATATATATAATATATAATACATATATTTAACCGGGAAGAATGATCACCCGGGTCGTTTCCCCAACGACTTGTGAAATTGAAACCTTACTTTAGCTTGGATTATGATTTGAATGAGAGAAAAGATATTTTTGAGTATCTATAACTACTAAATAAAAGCAACAATTAAAATGAACAATTAAATGCAATTAAACGCTTAAACTAATAAACGAGACCAAATAACACGCGACAAATAAGCAAATACACTAAAATTAACTCCTGAAAATGCAAACTAAATTTCTAAACCTAAATTAGGACAAAAGAAACTTTTAAGAAAAATAAAAACATTTTTTTGATTATTTTTGAATTTATTATGAATTAAAAACTATTTTAATCTAATTAAATCCTAAAAAATAGCAAATTAAGTCCTAAAAATTAAGAAAAATGATTTTTAAACTTAGAAAAGTCTAAAATAACATAAAAACTCAGAAAACTATTTTTAACTATTTTTAAAATTAAAATCCTATTTTTAAAATTAAAATTAAAAGCTCAAAAATGAAAATTAAAATCTAAAAGTGGTGAAAATGATTTTTCTGAATGTAAACCTAAAAGTATTTAATCTAATGCTAAAAACTATTTTTTTTGTATTTTTAAAAACTTTTTTCTATTTTTTATTTATTTTCGAATTTTTAAACCTTAGAAAAATGATTAAAAATAATCTACTTTATGAAAAATTACCAAAAATTCAGGGAAAATCTAAAAAGCTATGAAGATTATAGGAAAAATAAGAAAGCTAGATAAGCTACTCAAATAATCCCGAAATAAGCAGTTAAAAGCTACGGCTTTTTAATCCTAGTTAAAACTAAAAAATCTATATTAATTAAAAGAAATGAACTAGGACAAGTTGTCCCACCTAGAGCAGATGGTAAGAGTGTTTGTGTTGCGTGTGAGAGGTCCTAGGTTCGAAGCTGGCAAACCCCCTTTTTGGTATTTTTTTTATTTTTTTACTTTTTTTGCAAAAACTAAACACTAGAATTTAAAGAAGACACATTTTAAAGCATTTTTTATAAAAACAACTTAAGCTAAAACTCACTAATAAGCTCTAAATCAGCTTATGAAAAAGCTGTTTCAGTAAGTAGCCTTTTAGGCTTGTAAAACTTTGACTTCACTAAAAAGCTAACACAATGCTTATTTTCAGCTCATTTTTGAAAACACAAGATGTTCTAGAAAGCTTATGATGTGTACTGTCTAAAACTAATAAGCTACTTAACCTATGAACACTAAAAGCTAACTGAAATGATCATTCAAATTGGTAAACTCAGGAAGTGAATCAAAAAGCACAAAATCCACTTAAGCTAAAGAGCTCAATAAGCTAAATCAGAAGCTGAATTTTTGTAAACTTAACAAACACCTTAAAAACTACTAATTCAAATGATAAAAACAAACACTACAAGCTAGAAATCAACTTAAAAGCTAAAAATCTATCACTACTGTTTTTGGCTTTTGAGGTTTTTTAATGACTTTTAAAAGCTGATTTACCTAAGGACTTAAGCAAGAATTAAGAAAACTGAACTTAATCTATAATAACCTATACCTAACCTATAAACTACTTGAATTTCAAACCTTAAATCCTACAATCATTAGCTGAAAAGTGGATCAAATTACCACTGTTGTTTAAAACTGCAGTGGCTTGTCTGATGTAAATGGTAAAAGAGTAAGGCACAAATGCAAGAGACAAAGGGGTCTCAATTGCACTTAATTCACTCTATGAGTGTAGATGAAGTTAACTCAAACAATCTTCAGGCTCATAAGAGCTTAAATTAAAGTTAAGCAATCACAGATAAGCAACAAATTCCCCTGGTGCTAGCATAAAGAAATTAAGCCACAAAATCATTAAAAGTCTATACTAATGACTCAAACCTTTTCAAAACTAATTTATTTTAGAAAACTCAACTGTCCAAAATGAAAACATAAAATGACTTTGACTTTAAGTGGTCAAATAGGCTTAATCCAAACACCCCTTTCAGACTTGACAGAATTGAAAAAGCTTATGATATGAAATCCACTTAACAAGGCCTTAATATTAGATGACAACTAGCTTATATCAAGCTTAACAAACATGATTAATTAACTAATTAAGCTAGATTTAACAATTTAAGAACTACACTAGATATTTTTTGTTTTTTATGTATTTTTGACAAGTAAATGAAAAACAAAGATCTAAACTAAATTAACTAAAAACAGATAGGAGAACTTGATTAATGATAAAAATGAAACACAAATAAGCTCAAATAAGTAACAATATAAGCAGATAAGCAAAGCTAATTAAGCAATTAAGTAAATATTAAGCTAGAATTTAAATGACAAGGAATTTCAAAGAGAACTCACAATTGCTTCAGCAAAACAGAAGCATAAACTCAAATTAGCAGCTACTAGCTCTAGCTTATCCTTATGGATAAGCTAGTAAAGTCCATGTGAGCCCTTCCATGTCAGGCTCACCTTCTAAAAGTCTAAGTCTAATAAGTAAAGGTAATTAAAGCTAATTTTAAAGTTTAGATATGAAGCAAAGGTTAATATGAGCTCAATTGCAAGCTTATAGACTTGCAAGAGCTTAATGGAAGCTTGTAGGACAGTATCATAAGAATTGGAAGAGGTTAAGAGCTTATGACTTAAAATCAGCTTATGATAACTAGAAATTAAGATTTTATTAAAATTGAAAGAGGATTACAATGCTTAGAAACTAAAGGTTACATAATACTTAAAAGGAAAATTACATTTGAAAGGTAAATTTGCATAAGCTAAAAGTAAAATTAAGCTAAAATTTAAAGCTAACTAACTAACTCGTGTGTGTGTGTGATAGTGAGGGCTATTTATAGCTAGCTGATGAAAATTCTAGGCCTTTGCTTGCATCTCAAATCTCTGCCATTCATTTTCCTAATCATTGGATAGTGATTTTGAGCCCTTGGATCATGATCTATTTCCCACGGATTGCCAAGCTGTCATTCCTTTGATGTGACAGCTTGTGCTAGTTGTGTGAGTGATAATAGAGTAAAACCCACCTCTCCTTGTGCTTTCTTCATAGCCACGTGGCCTTCTAGCTTGAGTGAACCAATTAGAGCTCTTGATATGACGTTTTTGACCCTGCCATCTTATTGTGCTTCACTTGAATAGTCGTTTTCACCCCTTAATTTGTGTTTGCCCCTTGTTTTGACTGTGTGGTGATTTTAGGAAGATGATGAATAGTAAAATGAGCTTGGCGCCCTTTTTTCTAACTGAATTGGTAAAAACGTTTTAAAACTTTGGGTATTTGCAAATTTAGTCCCTGTGGTTGTTTGGCACAAGTGTAGTATAAAATGACTTTCACAAATAGCAATAATGGTCCTTGTAGTTTTATGAAAAGGGGATTGGGCTAAATATTGATCCGGGTAGGGTTTAAAGGGTAATAAGGGCCCATTAAAGGTTTAGGGACCATTTGTGTAGTATTTGAAACTTGGAAGGACTGAAATGAAACATTTGGGATTTGTCCTTTTGTGAGTTGACTTCTGTTGACCAGGGTTTGACCAATTTGACTGGAGGCTTTGAATCTTTGGCTTCTTTTGTGCTCTTCCGTTTCCCGTGTTCGTGTTTGCCCGTTTTTGACTGTTTTCTTGTGATTTTTGATATATTCGTACCTGCACACACAATACACAAAAACAAGTATATTTTGGCCATTTTTAGTCTGTTTTGGGTCATTTAGGGTTAATTTTGGTATAAACGGATATGTGTATTTTACACTTATCACAGCTCCTACTTGTATAAGCAAATTCTCAGTTTCTTGTGCAAACTCCTTCCTGAGATTTTCAGCTGCATCATTAGCATCCTTTTCTTGCCTCTTAAGTCTTTCAAGTTCATCCAAAAAGACTTGATCTTCCTTATCTAATGGCTTCTCATCTGTCTTTAAATCAGGATGTTTGTGAGGTGCTGCACCTGCATCCTCTGCTCTTGATCTCTTGATTGTTGAAGAATAAGAAGACCATATTGGGAGTACAAAGTAGTCTTGAGCAGATTCATCTTCTTTTTCAGAATCCCCTGCATCAATAATGTCTTCTGTACCTGCATTTTGATTAGCTTCTTGTGGACCTGCATGTTTGTTAGCTTGATTCTCTGATCTTACAGGATGATAATTCATAGAATCAGTTAAATAATCAAGATCAAATAGCCAAGTTGGTCCTTTCCCTGCAACATTTGGTTTATTCTCTAAAAAGGTTATGTGCAGGTTTTCTTCAACTCTCTTGGTTTCTAAATTGTATACCCTAAAAGCCTTGCTTTGTAGAGAATACCCAACTAAAAACCCTTCATCTGATTTCCCATCAAACTTGCCCAGGTGGTCAATGGTATTCAAGATGGTCACATGGCACCCAAAAGGTCTTATATAACTTATAATTGGTATTTTACCAGTTATAAGTTCATAAGGTGTCTTATTATGAGGCTTGGTCACTAATACCCTATTAAGAACATAACAAGCAGTACTAACTGCTTCAGCCCAAAAAGTGTTAGGTAAAAATGAATCTGCTAGCATAGTCCTAGCAGCCTCAATAAGGGTCCTGTTCTTTCTTTCAGCAACTCCATTTTGTTGTGGAGTTCTGGCATTACTGTATTCCCTCTTGATCCCTTTTGACCCACAGAATTCAATAACATCCTTGTTCTTGAATTCTGTACCATTATCACATCTAATAGTTTTAACTTTTTGATTCAATTGGTTCTCAATTTGTCTTATAAAGTCCTTAAGGATTCCACTAGTTTCATCCTTAGTTCTTAAGAAAAACACCCAACTAAACCTGCTAAAATCATCAGTGATAACCAGGCAATAAGTCTTATGGTTTAAGCTCCTTACAGATGTAGGTCCAAACAAATCCATATGAAGAAGTTGTAAGGAGTGGCTAATAGAGCTCACTGATTTGGCCTTACAGGAGGCCTTGTGTTGCTTTCCTTTCTGACAAGCAACACAAGTGTGGTCATTTTGAAAAATCTTTGAAGGTAAACCTCTTACAAGGTTTCCCTTTACAAGTTTGTTTAAGTTTTTGAAGTTATTTATTCCGTCGGTTTTTCAACTAGCCAATTTCTCGCGATGTCTTTTTGATTTACAAAAAGGGGGAGAAATGACATGAAACTCAAAATTACTTGTTTAAATATTAATTTTACATTATTGACTTTAAATTTTGTAATCATCCAACAAGGGGGAGATAGTTGATAAAAATATAATGCCTAAAAAACATTAACTATTATTTTTCACATCTTTACGTTTAATAATCACAAATATATAAAACGTTTCATACGTTAAATTAAACGTAACAAGTAATTAGTAGGTAAATTCTCATTTTAGATGACAAATAATCACTTAAAGTATGAATAAATATTGCTTAATGCATTTTATGATCAAATGAAATTTTATTCAACCTCACACTTTTTAAAATGTTGTAAACATTTTATAAACATTACAAAACATTTTTACATTAAAAAGAAATGTTTTATTCAAAATAAATATTTTAAAATTCAAATTTTATCGGACCTAAAATGGCTAGAAAGTTCTAGAAAATCCCCTTACACAATAAGATAAACTAGGAAGCCCTAGTTCTGGAGCGGCCCCTTATATACTACGGTCGGCCCTTAAAATAATGGGGACCGCCCCTAGGTAGATGCTTCCCCCAATTTGTCCCATACATTACTGAACTATTGCCTATAATTTCTCACACTTTTGACACTTATTCTTTTGTTCTATAACAGCCACACATCTCTCATTTCAAATCCTTTGTCTTTAATCATAAAGCTTTGTTTCCAAGTGATCCAAGCTTAATTCCTCAAGTGCAATATAAGAATACTTTCATCCTCAAATGAAGAAGTATTACACCTTTGTGTGTTGTTGCAATCTTATTGCATCCATATCATAACTTGTAAATCTTTTGTATATCTTGTATTTATGTGTAGTAGCTAGATCTTGGCGATATTTGTAAGTATAGATAGATCATGGTAATCTTCACCAATGTTAGTGTTAGTCTTGTTGTCGAATAAGTAGTGTGGTGAAGTGAAGTCAGTGAAGTTGTGGGAAGTTTGAAGTTGTGAGAGTAGTTAGTGAAGTCGTGAAGTTTTTTGTGTTGTGATAGATTGGTTCTAGCTAAGATTAGAACTCGACATTTAGCTTTGTGTCGTAAATCAGTGTAAGCAACGTTATGTACGGTTTTCTCCGCCATAAGGGAGCTTGTTGACATAGTGAAGAAAACTCTCGAGTTAGGTGCTCAGGGAGTGGAGTAGGGCGAAGAGGTGCTTCGTTACCGAACCACTATAAATCCTCGCGTTGTGGTTTGATTGTTCTTACTCTTATCTCTTGTCTTACATTATCTCCTCATACTGTCATATCAATTGTTTAGATACATATATTTTTCATATTGTGCAAGTGTTAAGTTCACATAAATTCAAATCTAGAATTTTTTACAAACACTTCAAAACCTTTAATTAAAAAGCGATAAACTATTCAACCCCCTCCCTTTTAGTTTTCACAAATATATGTTTTCCTTCATTGAACACATGCTCACTCAACCAACACCACCAACTTCACCACCACAAAACATTTCCGCACCACCAAACTAAGCATGTTTAACTTGTTTTCAATCAAAAGTCACCTACCATTTTCAAGCAAGTTCTATGGCATTCAAGAAGTGTTGGGACATTTGTAGTATTTCTTTCTTATGTTTAATGCATGTTGTAACATGTGTTTTATACATAATATCTATCTTTAATTAATGAACTCTAGTTTTATGCTTTTAAGTATGATGTTCCTAGTTGTTATTTTCCTTTCTTAATCATGTTGCAAGTATTATTTTTATATTGTGATGCGTAGGTGACACAAATATAAATTGTTACTATATAATATTTTTTTCATGCTTAAATATTTTTTTGTGACAATTGCTAATGGTTAGAAATATATATCTTGTACTCGTTTTTCTAACTCGGTTTTGTACCAAAGTCATCATAGCTCGATTCTTTGGTGCCCTCAAACAAAGGGGGGCACACATCAAGGGGAGTGTTTGTTCCATCGGATTAATACTTATGCATTGACGAAGCCTTTTTTATTCTATAAAAAGGGGAAGAAATTAAATAAAACTCACTAAAAACTTGTTTAAATATAATTTTATATTTAATGGGTTTATATTTTGTAATCATCAAAAAAGGGGAGATTGTTAATACAAATAATGTCAAAAAACATTATTTATATTTTTCGACTTCTCTACGTTTTAATAATCACAAAATGTAAAATTAAACGTAAACAAGTTATAAGTCGTAAATTTTCATTTCGATACTAATCACTTAAATGTATAAATAAATAAATGCTTAATTTATTTAATGATCAAAGGTATTTAAATTTTAACGTAAACTTTACATTTTTATAAAATGTAACAAAATAAGTTTACAAAAATTTAGACAAAACATTTTTGTATTTATAAAAAATATTTTAATTAAAAAAAATTTGAATTCAAATTTTCCCCTTAAAATGGATATAACTGCCCCAGAAATACCCCCCCCCCCCCCAAAAAAAGACAAAAAATAGAGCGTCCTACAGTGGATACATTGCAACAGGCACATATGTCAATACTACAGTTTGACCAACCTGCTCAAGTCATGGTTGTCACACCATGCTTTCTGCTTCCTTCCTTGCCTATAAATATTGGACCGTTCTCACAGATTTTCTTACCTTTTGCACACACATTTTTTCTGTCCTAAATCAGCCAATACATTTCTAACATCTTCTAAACCTTTGATCATTTAATCGGCATAAGCATTTCTTTTCAAGTGATCCAATCTTTCCTCTCCAAAGTGCAAGAGACGAATACTCGTGATTAACAAAGATACAAAGTATTGAAGTTTTACTTGTGCATACGTAACTTGATTACGACCATTGTATATGTTGTAATTTATTCATCTCTTATGATCTTGTGTAATAGTTGGATCGTGAAGATCTTGTAAGTATTTAGGTGAGTAAATACTTGTAAAGAGTGGTTAGTATTTTAGGCCGTAAAATACAAGCGTGTGATAGATTGGTTCTAGCTAAGATTAGAACTCGACATTTAGTTTAGTTTCGGAAATTGGTGTAAGCTACTTGTGTACGGTTTTCTCCGCCTAAAGGGAGCTTGTTGACATAGTGAAGAGAACTCTCGAGTTGGGTACTTTAGGAGTGGAGTAGGGCGAAGAAGAGCTTCGTTACCAAACCACTATAAATCCTTGTGTTGTGGTATGATCTTTCTAACTCTCTTCCTTTATCTTGCAAATTAATATTATGTTGTTAATATTGTTTACTTATCTCAATTGTTCATATTGTGTGCAAATTGATATCACATAAACTCGAATCTAAGTTTTTATATACAAACGGTAAATAATTTTAAAAAGCGGTAAACTATTCAAACCATCCTTCTAGTTTCCACAACAAAGAAGTGAGAGAAAGGATATGTACAGTGTTTATGTTGAGGGTGGTGGGCTATTTTGTTTTTACTAACTATTTGAAGTGACCAATATAACCTCATATATAATAGTCAATAACAGTCAAATTGACGGTGTTTGACAAATTGGATTAAAAGTGACACGGGTCATCGGACTTTGGACAAGATCTGTAAGTGAAAGACCCGGCAAACCACGAACACAAAAAATGTAGTTTACTTTTATATTGTTAGTACAAAATAAGTGTAGGGTTTAGAATAGGACTTAAATTATACGTCGGGTCGAGTTCTCGAATGATTTGAGCATTAGATCTTGTACTAGAGCAAGAGAAGTAATGATTTCTTACATAATCAAATAAACCGTTAGTCTTACCGTGGGGACGGACCCCATGGTTAGACTCCAGCGTGAAAGTAAATAAACATGTAGAGAGAGAAAGTATGTGTATGTAGAGTGAGAAAATTGTACTGTGGTCAGAAGGTCCCTTTTTATAAGCGAACAAAATATTAGGGTTTCCTAATATTTCGTTTGTTTAGTTAGTGGCCAAAGTAGGTCCCTTGTCGGGCAAGGTTCCGTAATAACCGTGTATACGAACGCGTGTGCTTTCCGTGGACGGAAGTATCCTATAGTTAGGTCTGCGTCTGTTTTGCTGTGTCCGGGCCGTGACCAATGCAGGATTGGGTTTAGTTTCTGCCCATGACTGCTAAGTTGGGCCTAGAAGCCCAAGTGATAGTGTGGTCCAAGCCCAGAGGCTTGGTATGCCTACTATACGTCATCAAGTCCCCCCGGTCTAGTATGATATTGCCTGCGGACTATGTCCTGCGTGCGGTGATCAGTGCTAGACTTTGGTTTTATTGCTAATGGTTTGTCGCATTTCATGATCACGTATCTTTTCCGTGAATCTTCCTCATCAAGTTGGTGACGTAGACCGATGTTGTCCTTTTATTTCCTGACTGATGTGACGTATTTACAGCTGTTTTAACTGTTTCCTAGGCGAAATTTGATCATTGATCATACAAGTGGGTTCCACGTGGCATCATCTGGCTGTGGGTAGATGTAAATACACCAAGGGTATAAATGCCCCCTCTCATTTTTACTGTTTCATTTTTCACAACCTTACTTTCCACCATTGTTGAGTTTTTCAAGCTTTTCATCTTTATCACACGTCCACACTTTGTTTTCTTTTTTTTTACGGTTCTTTGAACTTCAGGTTTGCACTTCTCCCCATCCAATCTCCCAAATGGCTAACTTTGCTACTAAACATTCTATTATGACCCAAGAAATGCTAGATAGCTTTTATATTCCGGCTGAGGTTCATCCCACTGCTCCAGGGCGTGGTAAAACCATTTTCGAGTTCCTAGCCGGTAAAGTAGGCGTATATACTAGGACCTTTGATGTTTGTGGTTATACGATTCCATTTACAAAGTTTTTTATGCCCATTTGTTCTGCGATCCAGAGACCGGCTATTAATGCTTCATACTCAGCTTCATTGTTGGTAGCCTCAAACCTAAACCCCATGGCGTACGTGAATTCAACTCCTTCCGGATTTGTCAATATCAGCCCGGCTCCGAAACCATCTATACAGGATGAGCCATCTGTAAACAAAGTTCATGGTTCTAGTAATTCTTCTGGCTCTGCCATGAGTTCGTCCGGGGATTCTTCATCCGGTCGCTCTACGATAAAATCTGCCAATATTTGTCCTTTGATCGATGTCCTTAGCCTATATTGGATGTCATATCCTTCTAGCTTAAATTTCCACTTTAGCATCCTCCTGCTGATTTCTAATTTTGACAATAATTGCTTTATCGGCCGATCCGTAATTACAACAATTGTATGTGCCTGGAAGTACCGTTTTAGCCGTCTGCTTGCGTTGAGCAAGGCTAATATCAATTTTTTCATGGGGGTGTAGTTGATCTCCGGCCCTCGTAGGGCACGGCTCACAAAGTACACTGGCAATTGCTTGCCTCCCCTTTCGGTCATTAAGACTGTGCTAATAGCTTCCTTGGCCGCGGCTAGGTACATGTTAGCTCCTCCTTTTCCTTTGGTGCAGTCAGCATTGAGAGTTCCGCTATGAGTTTCTTCATCTGTTTGAAGGCTACTTCGGCTTCCTGAGTCCATTGGAAATCACCCTTCTTTGTGCATTTCTTCAGAGTTTTGAAGAAAGGTAGTGATTTTTTGGCTGACTTTGACAGAAACCTATTTAAGCTTGCTAGTTTCCCGTTCAATTTTTGCACGTCCTTAAGGCATCTCGGAGATGGCAAACTAAGGACCGCGTATTCCTTGTCTGGACATACTTTCAGTCCGTCGGCGTTTACTTTGTAACCCAAGAACATCCCTTCCTGCATCTCAAAGGAAACCCATTTAAGCTTGCTAGTTTCCCATTCAATTTTTGCATGTCCTTAAGGCATCTCGGAGATGGCAAACTAAGGACCGCGTATTCCTTGTCTGGACATACTTTTAGTCTGTCGGCGTTTACTTTGTAGCCCAAGAACATCCCTTCCTGCATCTCAAAGGTGCATTTTTTGGATTTAGCTTCATGTTTATTTGCCAGAGGGTTTTGAATGTTTCTTCTATATCTCGGATAATTTCTTCTTTTGTGCAGCTTTTTATGACTAAGTCATCGACATATACTTCCAGGTTGCGTTCGATCTGCTTTTGAATGCCCTGTCTACCAAGCGTTGGTAAGTTGCCCCAACATTCTTTAGGTCGAACGGCATCTTTGAGTAACAGAATATCCCTTGGCTCGTGATGAATTCTATTTTTTCTTCGTCCTCCTTAGCCATTTTGATTTGGTGGTACCCCATGTATGTGTCCAGGAAACATTTGAAGGGGTATCTGCAGAGAGATTCTACTTTCCAATCTATCTCTGGCAGCGGATTTCCATCCTTAGGACATGCTTGGTTTAGATTTTTGAAATCCACACACATTCGCCAGCTCCCATCGTGTTTTTTGACCATGACCGGGTTAGATAGTCAGCTGTGATAATGGACTTCTTTCATGATTCCGGCATCTACCAGTTTTTCCACTTCTTCCTGGATTGCTTTATTCCTTTCCGGTGCTTGCCCCCTTTTCTTTTGTCTGATAGGTAGGCAACCTTCTCGGATATTTAGGCGGTGCTCTGCTATATGCCGTGGGACTCCCGTCATATCTGCTGGTCTTCAGGAAAAAACATCCAGGTTTTTTCTGAGCAAAACACATAGTTCCGCGCGTCCCTTTTCTGTTAGGGTGGATCCTATGGCTATTGTTTGCTCATGGTACTCCGGATGAATGGCCATTTTTACCTTTTCCTCCAACACTTGGCTAGGTATGGGGGATTGTGTGCTAGGTCAGAAGATCATTGCACATTCCATTAGAATGACTCTGCTGCTTCGTAACGTCACTGTTCCCCCCTCAACTGGGAATGTCAACATTTCATGTGTCGTGGATGGTACGGCACAAATTTTTCTTATACCCGGCCTGCCTATTATTTCATTGTGTTGGGATGGTGACCTAATAACCATGAAGTTTATCTATGCGGAAGTGGAATGCTCTTCGTCACCTATTTTTACTAGCAAAGATATCTGTCCTAGCGGCCAAATGGTTTCTCCGCTGAATCCAATGAGGTGTGTGGTGGTAGGGACCATCTGGCTTCTTATTTCTGGTCGGAGCCTGATGAAACAATGTTCATATGGGATTTCTAAGGACACTCCACCGTCTACGTATATTCGATGCACGAAGTGTCCTCCTATTTCAGCTTCGATGATCATTGGTCCTTCCGTTCCGTCTTCGTCTCCTAAAGGTGGAAAGGAGATTACTGTCTCCGGAGAGAAGCTCTGGGTAACCCTTTGTTTGGCTACCCTCTCCTATGGTTGGATCATTAGGATGGCTAGGGGCTTATCCTTTCCGGCCGTTTCCCCTTCTTTGGTGCCTGTTAGGATATCATTTCATCACCTTAAACACAAAAATAAGAAAAATAGATTTTAGAGAGAGAAAGTAAAAAACAAAGAAAAATGGTTACTAGCACATTGAAAGAAAAATGAGAAGCAACACCCTCTCCACACTTGGAGAGGGCTTTAAATAGTTACAAGAAAGGACTATTCNACGGTTCTTGTCTTGACTCGTTTTTGGGTCAAACGACCTCCGTTTTTAGTCTAGTTTTTTTTAAACTTTGTTATTTGTCATTTAGAATCTATTTTAGCTTTTAAATTTGTTTTAGGGTTTAATTTGCAAAATTTAGGTTTTTAACCCTCGTTTTTCGTGCCCGTTTTAGGATTTAAGTTATTTAGCTTTCATTTTTAGGTTTTTCTCAATCGTTTTTGCTTGTATTTGATTAATTTAGCTTTCTACTCTCCCAAATCATTAATCTCATTCAAACTCCAATTTTCCGACTGTATCGTTTCTCAAGCACAGCCTCGCTGGAGATAAACGACCCGGGAACATTCTATACTACTTCTCGGTTTCATTGATTGTTTTTAGATTATACTTATTATATATATTGTATCATATATTACATATATATAAGAGGTGTTAGTTTAAGCACCAATCATTAAGATAGATCTTTCAGGCCTATCAGATTTTTTAACTTATTTAATAGCCACTCCTTTCAGCTTTGTCTTGTCACTCAGCATTACCAGAGCACCAGCAAGAAAGATATCTTCATCTTCAAACACATTTGTTGTAATAGGAGGATTCATTGGAGTAGCAGTACTAACTTCTGGTACAGCAGTACTAACTCATGTATTACCAGCAGTACTAACTGGTTCTTCATTGCGTCTTCCTTTTTTCTAAGACTTATGTATCATGTGTCACATTTAACTCCTTCGTCTCTTTACTTAGCCTCCTCTCAGTCACTGGTTCCTCTGTGTCCATATAGTCCATACCATGATCAGCATCAAGATCATCAAATGTACTGCCATCCAAAGTTGGTCCAGGTTTGGCATTTTTCCTCCCCTGTTTGGATACAGACTCCTTCATTCCCAACTTTCTCTTCATAGATAACCTAGAAACACTCCTTAACCATGCCTTATGGTGTGAGATTACTGGGTGAATCTTCTTTTTCAGCTTCTCGATTATTGTCTTTAATTTAATAATTTCTGCAGCCTGAGCATCCTCGGAGACTTCCAAAGCAAGAACCCTGTTTGACAAGTTAGTGCAAAGAACCGATAACTCCTCTAGG
>BQNB010008719.1:0-87423 GCA_026074375.1 Tanacetum coccineum
TCTGTTAAACATCCGCAAACAAATGGCCTGGTAGAAAGAGCAAATTATAGTCTAGGAGAAGGAATAAAAGTAAGACTGGACGCAAGGAGCAAGAATTAGATGGAAGAGCTCCCTCATGTCCTATGGGCACATCGCACCATGATTAACAATCTCAAGAAGTGTTACATTCACAAAATGTAAGCAACTCACCCATGCAGATTCCGCAGTGGGGGTAATGCATTTCAATTTATCTTATTTATACATTGTAATGTCTTTTAAAATTTTAATGAAAGTGAAGCCTAGCTACCTTCACAAAATTTACTTTAAATTTTTGTTCTTTACTTTGCAAAGTTATATTTTATGTGATTAAGACGCGCACGCAATAGGGCATGACTCAATCAAAGTTATTCCGTATAACAAAAAGGATGAGTAAACCTAACAATTCACTCAAATATACATAAGAGGTATTGCAAACCCAATATATGGAGAATAACCCACAAATATTTAAGTAAGACTATGCAGTTAAACATGTCATCATGATATTAAAACGATAGCGGAACCATAAACAAAGATTAAAACATTAAATTACACAAAGTGTAATTTACAGCACCTAAAAAGGTCATAAATTACCACAAGACTTAGCGAACAAAAACACTTAGACAAATTGTTTACATAGAAAAGGCTACAACAAAAAGGTTACATGCGACCAAGGCTAGATATCTAAACAAATTAATAAGGAATATTCAATTCCGCATCATCAACATTAGGAAAGGGCTTCGCATTCCCATCAGCATCCGCCTGGTCATCCATGCCCACAACTTCATAATCATCAACAGAGATAGGAGCAATTATACTGGCAGAAGCAAAAGTTGTGGACAGGGTCGTGGTAGTGTCAGCAGTAGCAGGAACAACATCAGAAGTACCCTCTGCACCCGTTAAAATCTCAGCAGAAAAAGGCTCAGACAAAGGAACAAAAAACGTCACGAAGAGCTAACCTTTGATTCGTAATATTCTCTTTAATCTTCCAGACCCAGATATTAGAAACATCCAGGGCAAGTGACAGAGCAGTAGCACCAACGACAACTTTGTCCGGTGAGTGATGAATGGGGACCATCAGCTGGTCAACATGAGGTTGTTCCTCAGTCAAACTTAATCTTTCAGCAAGAGTCTCTTCTAGACGAAGAATGTTCATTAGAGTGTCAATACTATCATCCTTGTTGGATCTCAACTCCGCAAGCAAGGAGAAATTAACATTTTGAAGTTGTTGCAAAGCAGAAATGTAATCAGCTTTCGCAGAAGGATTATACGTAACAACATCTGTCAAAGCTCTACTTTCCGTGCCATGGGTGATTCCGACAGATAATCTATCTTGCATGCCCTTCTTAATAGCCTTACTAATAGCCACTCCAAGGGCAGAAAGATATTCGAGAGAGTTTAGACATTTAGCGATAGCGAGCTTCATGCCATAGGTAAGAAGCCATCGACGATCGAAAATCTTAGTGAGAAGGTGAGGATAGAACCTCTCTTCCAAGTGAAGAGCCATCTCAATAAAATCAGCATACATCTTGTCAAACTTATCATTCACTTCCTTCATTCGGTCATCTTAGAACTTCTCAAGCTGACCCATACAATCCTCATACACCGTGATCTTCTCTTGAAGTCTGGAAGAAGAGAACCTCACTCTTGAACTTACAATTACGTGGAAATATAACAATGAGAAAATAAAAAAGAGAGAAAAAAAAACTTAAGTGTAAAAGTGTGTACCCAATCCACAAGGTTGTCGTTTTGAGATTTGACAGAAGTAAGATGAGCACTTAGATCAGTAAGCTCACGTCCCTTACTTGCAGCTGAAGCTTCAAGTTCCATCACCTTCACATCCAGAGCATTCCGCTCCTTTTCAAGGACGACGTTACGCTCCCTCAAAGCATTCGTCTCATCCCGAAGGGACTTCTTAATAGCTCCAAAATTAGAAGCTTCAACATGGAGGCGAATAGCCTCCGCGGCTTCCGCCTCCCTTAGTAACAGCTACACCTTCAGATTCTCAATCTATCTTTCCCTACTCTACAGTGACTCATCCTGCTTCTCAATAACAGATTTCAACCTCCTCCTCTCCTTAACATTGTACTCAACACGCATCCTTACTTAAGCACTTAGGGACATTTGGCGAGCAACTCCAACATTAAACTCAGTGAAAAACGGGTCATGTTCCATTCCACGAACAGACACAAAAATCTTAGGAGGAGCAAACTCATCAACCATCTCACGACAGACGTGACCGTCATCAAGGAGGGACCCATTGGTCACGCTCTATTGAGGAATATAAGTTTTCTAAAGATCAGTATCAGGGTCGATAACAGTACGGATACCACCAACAAGAAAGTCGCTGCCAGTAAGATCTGAGAAACACCAGTGTTGGGATCAACTCCACCAGCTGAAGAAGAATCAACAGAAAACAAATAGGGTTTAACAGGTTTTTCTTTAAAAACCAAAGCAGGATCGGCCGTTGCAGTAACGGTAGTAACAACTGTCATTACTAGAACAGAAGACCTGACAAGAGAATCAACTTCAACCTCCGCAACATTAGCACCAAAATGGTGAGAAGAGTCTAAAGAAATAATGAACCTTTGAGGTGTACTAATAGTTCAGAGGTTAAGTCCAACCACGGAGTCAGTATGATCTCCGCACTCACGATCCGACGTGGCGAGTATGGAAGATGTAACGAAGGGCAAAGTAGGAATAGCCTCACCCCTGACCTTAGCATTTGTAACACCCCTAAAATCTGATATGCAGCGGAATGGTAACATTGGGGTGCTACGTCAAAGTACAACAATCAAGATATAGGAAACGACCTAAAAATGACGTTTTAAACAAGAACATTCGATGCATTATAGCAAAATCAGAGTTTATACATTATGTCCCATAAGTTTTGAAAAGAAAAGAACGTACTACATAAGTTTCTTTAAACAAAAGCTTAATAACCCCCAAAAGACACATCATTTGTATAATAAAGTGGCATTCGAATTAATTAAAACACAGAATCCGTTTTCATCGATATCCAGCACGGCTCCCATCCAAGCTTATATCGGAGGACCTGAAATTAAACATGCTAAAGGTCAACAGCAAAGGTTGAGTGAATGTCATAGGTTATAACAAAAGAGTGGACCACAGATTTAAAGTAATGAGGACTAAGTACATATTTCAGAAGTCCAAAAACATGTATTATTGCACTAAGCTCATGACCCCGAAGCCTTAACTGTTTTTGCCCCAAGTGGGTAGGGTGTCTGCCAACCAACCTACATGGGTATTCTCAATGTTAAATGCACCATGTCAACTCTGATGACCAAAATTCCAAGTGGGGATTGTTAGTCCGTTAGATAATCCACAACACTAGCGCTCACAATAGTGGTAATTGACGTTCTTGATATGGTAGGGACTTAGATGGCAACTGTGGTAAACTTATGCAATCATATACATGGTAATAATCTGGATAGCATACAGTTAACAAAACACGTGTGTCCATAGTAAAACAAGCATGTAATTCCACCCCGTAGAGTTTATAAAACAAGGAGATAGAAATGGGGGCTATGAACTCACCTTAGGAGTGAAGTGATGAAATAATCAGGTAAATGGCAGAAAACGTATCACGGAAATATCCGAAAAGCAACTAAGTTAATATGATCGTATCAGGACTCAAGTTCGTCGTCTAATAACTACCATAGTTCATCCTCCTATATAGTTATCATCATACTATCGTTCGGGCTATCATAATTAAGAGGTCATGACATGACGTACGAGGAGCTAGGATACTTTAAATCGTAAATCCAACAGTTCGTCAATACGACATCCGAAGAGGCCTCATTATGAAATTCCCTAGTAATATAGCACTTGATAACTAATACCATATAATTCTATATACTCAATCACTATCTAATTGTTTTGGAAAAATTGGGTTGATTAAGTAAAAACGTTTATAATTATCGTTTTAGTAAATATAACATAACTTTTGCGTTTTAAGCCCTAATTTGACGTTTTTTATGCCCACGCTTTCGTACAAAGACGAGTGATCAAAAATATTTAGATATTAAAATTTCAACTTTCTTGTGAATATTAATTTTACTAGTTCACAACAGCTATAAAACCTGTTTTTACGTTAATTAGCGGTATAACTCGTAAATGTTGTATTTTATTCGTTAGAGTTCCGTTTTAGCGATTCTTTCGAGACGATCCTCGTATTTTAAAAGTATATCAAATATATTTGATGTTTTAAAATATAACTTTCTGTAATGAATATGTAATTTTTAAACATAGTTTTTAGAAACCGGTATTAACGTAAATCGTATTTTTATCGTATCTTTTTTCGTTATAAATCAGTTTTTCAAGTTTCTTATCATTTTGGAATCGTCATGAGGCGTATTATTTTTATAAAAAGTCAACACCTACTGTATAAGTGTCGAATTTAAACAGCCCTTTATTATCCAAGAGTATACTTTCTTTAAACACTTTAAAAACCCTAATTTATACATAATCATGTTTATACTTAAACAGCATGTTAACATACTTATAGATCCATTATTCCATGATATATACAACAAACCAGACATAAGAAAAAAGTGTATAATTTCTGAACCATAGGGGGGTAAAAAATTTCTTGTGACATATAAAGGTCCTAAATGGTGATTTAGCTATAAAGAACATGTAAACACATAAAATCATGAAATGAAAAGTATAAAGGTATTTAGATAACCTTAGGAAGGATGATGAAGAACAAATGATCTAAACCCTTGTTTTGGATATCAAACCCGAGATTATAACACTAGAAAAACCCTAATCCTTTTGAAACCCGAATCTTGCCACAAACCTTTCTTAAACTTTGAAAACGAAGAAATCAACCCTCGATCTTCTTAGAACACCTTAGAATAGATGTAAGAACACATGATATGATCTAGAATATCAAAGTATGGAGTGTTATGGAGAATGGTTCTGAGACCGTGATATATATGAAAAGAAATGAAAAATGTGTGAAAAATTGTTAAAAAATATATGGTTATGATTTATGTTTCATTATAGGCTTTTATATAGGGCTTAACAAAGGTTAAGGAACTCTAGTTAAGTTAACTAGGGTTAAGTTAAAAGAAAATATCTAAAAGATATTTTTGATAAATATCTAACAAATATCTAAAAAAATATCTAACAAATATCTAAAAAAATATCTAAGGTTATTTAGGGCATATTTAGTGATTTGTGATTTCCGGGTTTGCCTAAACGCATTTTATTGCGAAACGTAAACGTTTTACGTAACCGACAAAAATAAAATGTAAAAAGTTGATTACTACTTTCCTAAAAGTAGTATATGGCTTGCTTGATGAATACTTTAATTCGTTTGGTGTCCGTTTACATTAATCGTTGATTTTTAGTTTACGCGATGTAACCTGATACTTAATATTAAAAGCGAACGTGTACGAAAAAAAATAACTCGTAAAATAGATGACGTCACCTGAAAATACGGAATGTTACAGTCTCCTCCGGTTAGAAGAGCCTTGTCCTCAAGACATAAGTTGCGGCACTTGAGGAAAGTACGGATTCAGAGAAGAGATTCAGATATTTCTTCCGGAATTGGTCTTCACGTTCCCAAGTATACTCAGCTCCTTGCCGAGAGTTCCAACGTACTTTGACCAATGGGATTCTTCTTCGCTTTAGCTTCTTCACATCTCGTTCCACTATCTCAATAGGTTCTTTGACAAATCGCAGATTTTCATCAATCTCGATCTCGTCCAAAGGCACTTGAACATCTGGCTCAGCCAAACATTTCTTGAGGTTTGACACATGAAACGTGTCGTGAACACAACTCAGCTCCTGGGGTAACTTTAGTCGATAAGCTACTGGTCCAACACGCTCTACTATTTCGAACGGTCCCACATACCGTGGTGCCAGTTTTCCTTTCTTACCAAATCGTACCACTCCTTTCCACGGAGATACCTTAAGTAACACTCGGTCTCCAACTTCGAATTCAAGAGGCTTACGTCTCTTATCAGCATAGCTTTTCTGACGAATTCTTGCCGTTATCAACCTTTCCTTAATCTGAAAAATCTTTTCTGTTATTTCTTGCACAAGTTCTGGTCCAATAAGCTGACTTTCTCTAATTTCAGTCCATATCACGAGGGATCTACATTTCCGCCCGTACAGAGCCTCGGATGGCGCGCACTTAATGCTCGCATGGTAACTGTTATTATAAGAAAACTCAACCAACGGAAGATGAGTATCCCAACTGCCACCAAAATCCATTACACAAGATCGTAACATATCCTCCAGTGTCTGAATGGTACACTCACTTTGACCATCGGTCTCAGGGTGGTAAGCCATACTCATGTTTAGTTTTGTACCTAACGCCTTCTAAAGAGCTTGCCATAAGTGTGACGCGAATCGACCATCATGGTCTGAAATGATTGACACTGGTACACCATGTATTGCTATGATCTCGTTAATGTAAATTCTTGCTAGCTTCTCTGTTTTGAAATCTTCACGAATGGGTAAAAAGTGAGACGAATTGGTCAATCTATCTACAATGACCCAAATCGCATCATACCCACCGCTGCTTCTAGGTAACTTTGTGACTAAGTCCATTGTTATTTTCTCCTAGTTTCCCCACCAGGGATTTCCGGTTGTTGAAGTAATCCTGAGGGTTTCTGATGTTCGGCTTTAATCTTAGAGCATGTAAGACACCTGCTAACGTACTCAGCAATGTCTTTCTTCATACCAGGCCACCAATACAAATCTCTCAGATCGTGGTACATCTTTTCTGCACCTGGATGTATTGAATATCCAGAAGTATGAGCTTCGTCCATGATCAGTTTTCTTACACCACCAACTGATGGAATCCAGATACGATCAAAGAAGTAGATTTCACCATCTTCTCGTCATTCAAAGTGTATTTCTAACCATCTTAGCCATTCAGTTGGGGCTTTGAGATCCTTGGAAGCTTTACCCTGTGCTTCTAAAATCTTAGTCTTAAGTCCAGAATGGATAGTGATACTCATAGCACGTACTCGCCTTGGCTTAAGCCTTTCTTTCCTACTCAAGGCATCGGCCACCACATTCGCCTTGCCTGGGTGGTATTTGATCTCACACTCGTAGTCACTGAGCAGCTCGATCCACCGCCTTTGGGGCATATTCAACTCTTTCTGGTCGAAGATGTACATGAGACTCTTGTGGTCAGTGTAGATAACACTTTTCGTTCCATAAAGATAATGTCTCCAGATTTTAAGAGCGAACACCACCGCACCCAATTCCAGGTCGTGTGTGGTATAATTTTTCTCATGTGTCTTCAACTGTCTTGATGCATACGCTATCACTTTGCCCTTCTGCATTAGCACACACCCGAAACCTAGTTTTGATGCATCACAATATACCACAAAGTCGTCTGGTCCATCGGGAAGTGCTAACACTGGAGCATTGCATAGCTTCTCCTTCAGAATACGGAAAGCTTCTTCTTGTTCATCGCCCTACACATATGTCTTGTTCTTTTGAGTCAACAGCGTGAGGGGCTTTGCAATCTTGGATAAATTCTCGATAAATCTCCGGTAGTAACCTGCCAATCCTAAAAATGAACGGATTTTAGTTGATGATTCAGGAGTCTTCCAGTTCTTGACCGATTCAACCTTGCTAGGATCTACGTGGATACCGTCATGTTGACACATTCCTCGAACAGAACTTCTTTCAACAAACTCTGCACTTTGAAAATTTGGCGTAAACTCTCTTTTCTCTTTTTTTTTTTTTTTTGTTTCTTTTTTTTTTTTTTTTTTTTTTGTTTTTTTTTTTTCTTTTTTTGTTTTTTTTTTTTTGTTTTTTGTTTTTTTTTCCCCCCTTTTTTTTTATCCCCCTGTTGTTTTTTTTTTTTTTTTTTTTGTTTTTTTATTAGTTTTTTTTTTTTTTTTGTTATTTATTTTTTTTTTTTTTTTTTTTTTTTTTTTTTTTTTTTTTTTTTTTTTTTTTTTTTTCTTTTTGTTTTTTTTTCTTGTTTTCTTTTTTTCTTTTTTTTTTTTTTTTTGTTGTTTTTTTTTCCCCCGTTTTTTTTTTGTTTTTTTTTTTTTTTTTTTTTCCCCCCCTTCATTATTTTTGTTCTTTTTTTTTTTTTAATTTTCTTTTTTTTTTTTTCTTTTTTCCCATTTTTTTCCCCCTTTGTTCCTTTTTTTTTTTTCTCTTTTCTTTTCTCTTTCTCTATCTTTTTTTTTTTTTCGAGTAAATCTAAGAAATCGCTTCAAGTGAACTTCAATGTTCTTCTTCTACTTTGGTATATTAAGATTTCGTCAATGAACACAATTACAAAATTTGTCCAAAATACGGTTTAGCGACACGGTTCATTAAGTCCATGGATAGTGCTGGTGCGTTTGTCATCCCAAATTGTAATGACTGTGAAACTCCCCCCCCCAAAAAAAGTTTGCCCATATCGGGTTCTAAACACATCTTTGGTAATAATCTTCCTCTCGACTCTCAACTGATGATATCCTGAGCGAAGATCTATCTTGGAGAAACAACACGCACCTTGTAATTGATCGAACAAGTCGTCAATTCTGGGGAGAGGATAGCGGTTCTTTATAGTTAACTTGTTTAATTCTCTGTAGTCAATACACATTCTCATCGCACCGTCTTTCTTTTGACAAAAAGCATAGGTGCTTCCCCATGTGAGTGTCTAGTCGAATGAAGCCTTTCTCTTGAAGCCTTTTAGTTTGGTTTCGACAATTCTAGCATTCTGATGGAGCTAATCGTATGGCGATTAACAACTAGAGATGCGCCTGAATCAGATCGTCGCGGAATTCTAACTTACGCACAGGAGGAAACCCTGAAAGATCATCTAATACTTCAGAGAAATCTCAGACAATTTCGATGCATCAAGCTTCTTTTCATCAGCCTTGATACATGCAAGTGATCCAGGATCCTTTTCCGGCCCTCTCGCCTTGGACTTCAAGAATCGTGCCAGTTCGAAGAGGAATACGGATAATACCCTTTTTATTTTTCACAACAATCTATGATAGCTCGGTAGTTATGACAACCATTCAGGCCAATGAATAACATCGAACTTCCATATCGGTCGGGAGTAGGTCAATTTGAAAATATGGTTTATATAAGGTTAAGGTACATCCTCGTAAAACAAGTGTTGGTAACTAAACCGAGAAAATAAGAATTTTATAATAATCATGAATTAATCGAATGTCAATATTATATAATCACCGATATGCGAATAAATAGTGAATACCGCTAGAAGATAAGCATAAGAGATCGGATCGAAACTAAGTTAATATATATATAAATAAAATACAATAATGAAAATCCAAAAATAGCAAGTACGGATCAGGGAAGCGCGCGCTGAATCGGATCAGCGATGAATAAGGGAAAAAAAAAAAAAAAAAAAAAAAAAAAAAAAAAAAGAATTCTGAAATTTAAAATGAAAGTAAGGAAAAATCTTTGAAAATTTGTGGTTATAGACTGTTGTGAAAATGACCCATTCCGTTTTTTTTTGTGGGGGGGGGGGGGGGGGGGGGGGGGGTGGGGGGGTTTACCTATAACCTTGGCTACTGGTACCAACTGTAACTCCCCCAAAATCTATATGTGCACGGAATGGTAACATTGGGGTGCTACGTCAAAGTACAACAATCAAGATATAGGAAACGACCTAAAAATGGCGTTTTAAACAAGAACATTCGATGCATTATAGCAAAATCAGAGTTTATACATTAGGTCCCATAAGTTTTGAAAAGAAAAGACATACTACATAAGTTCTTTAAACAAAAGCTTAATAATCCCAAAAGACGACATAAGTTTTTATAGATAAAGTTGCATCGAATTTAATTAAAACACAGAATCCGTTTTCATCGATATCCATCACGGCTCCCATCCAAGCTTATATCTGAGGACCTGAAATTAAATGTTAAAGGTCAATCACAAAGTTGAGTGAATTCATAGTTTAAATGTAAAAGATGGACCACAAGTTTTAAGTAATGGAGGACTAAGTATATATTCCGAAGTCCAAAAACATGTATTATTGCACTAAGCTCATGACCCCGAAGCCTTAACTGTTTTTGCCCCAAGTGGGTAGGGTGTCCTGCAAAACAACCTACAAGTTATTCTCAATGTTAAATGCACAATGGTCAACTTGTAACCAAGAAATTCAAGGTGGGAGTTGTGTAGTCTGATAGATCTATCCACAACACAAGCGCTCACAATAGTGGTAATTGACGGTTTCATGAAATGGTAGGGGACGTAGATGCACTGTGGTAACTTTAGCAATAATATGCATTTAAGAATCTGGATAGCAGACATTTAAAACATAACACTTGTCCGTAGTAAAACAAGCATGTAATTCCACCCCGTAGAGTTTATAAAACAAGGAGATAGAAATGGGGGCTATGAACTCACCTTAGGAGTGAAGTGATGAAATAATCAGGTAAATGGCAGAAAACGTATCACGGAAATATCCGAAAGCAACCTAAGTAAATATGGGTCGTATCAGTACTCAAGTACGTCGTCTAATAACTACCATGTACAATCCTATATAGGTTTATCATGATACTATCGTTCGGGCTATCATAATTAAGAGGTCATGACATGACGTACGAGGAGCTAGGATACTTTAAATCGTAAATCCAACAGTTCGTCAATACGACATCCGAAGAGGCCTCATTATGAAATTCCCTAGTAATATAGCACTTGATAACTAATACCACATATAGGTCTATATAGCTCAATCACCATCTAATTGTTTTGGAAAAATTGGGTTGATTAAGTAAAAACGTTTATAATTATCGTTTTAGTAAATATAACATAACTTTTGCGTTTTAAGCCCTAATTTGACGTTTCTTATGCCCACGCTTTCGTACAAAGACGAGTGATCAAAATATTAGATATTAAAATTTTCAACTTCTGTTTGAATAGTAATTTTAACTGTTTCACAACCACATTAACCCCGTTTTTACGTATGTTTAATTAGCGTAAAAGCTCGTAAATTCGTATTTTATGCGTGTTAGTTCCGTTTTTAGCGATTCTTTCGAGTACGATCTCGTATTTAAAAGTTATATCATATATTTGATGTTTTAAAAATATAACTTTCTGTAATGAATAGTAATTTTTATAAAAATAGTTTTATAAACCCGGTATTAACGTAAATCGTATTTTTATCGTATCTTTTTCGTTATAAATTGGTTTTTCAAGTTTCTTATCATTTTAGAATCGTCATGAGGCGTATTATTTTTATAAAAAGTCAACACCTACTTTATAAGTGTCGAATTTAAACAGCCCTTTATTATCCATTTAACATACTTATAGATCCATTATTCCATGATATATACAACAACATGACATAATAAAATGTGTATAATTTCATAACCATAGGAAAAAACTCTTTTTACATATTCAAAGGTTCTAAATGGTGATTTAGCTATAAAGAACATGTAAACATATAAAATCATAAAATGAAAAGTATAAAGGTATTTAGATAACCTTAGGAAGGATGAATGATGAAGAACAAATGATCTAAACCCTTGTTTTGGATATCAAACCCGAGATTATAACACTAGAAAAACCCTTAATCCTTTGAAACCCGAATCTTGCACAAACTTTCTTAAATCTTCGAAACGAGAAATCAACCCTCCGATCTTTCTTAGAACACCTTAGAATAGATGTAAGAACACTTGTATTTGATCTAGAAAATCAAAGTATGGATGTGTTATGGAGATGGTTTTGAGCCGTGATATATGATGAGAGAAATGAGAGAAATGTGTGAAAAATTTGTTAAGAAATATATGTTATGATTTATGTTTTCTAGTTTAGGCTTTATATAGGGCTTAACTAAGGTTAAAGAACTCTAGTTAAGTTAACTAGGGTTAAGTTAAAGGAATATCTAACAAATATCTAAAAAAATATCTAACAAATATCTAAAAAAATATCTAGGGTTATTTAGGGCATATTTAGTGATTTGTGATTTTCGGGTTCGCCTAAACGCGTTTTATTGCGAAACGTAAACGTTTTACGTAACCGACAAAAATAAAATATAAAAAGTTGATTACTACTTTCCTAAAAGTAGTATATGGCTTGCTTGACGAATACTTTAATTCGTTTGGTGTCCGTTTACATTAATCGTTGATTTTTAGTTTACGCGATGTAACCTGATACTTAATATTAAAAGCGAACGCGTACGAAAAAAAATAACTCGTAAAATAGATGACGTCGAAAATGACCTAAAAATACGGAATGTTACAGCATTCAGCACAGCCCCAGCAAGTAACCGTTAAACCACAGACATAGACTTGCCACTTACGGAAGCCCCACTCGGGATTTCGTGATCCTCCCTTAACCTTTTAGGAGGATGTGAAGACTCACCAGCATCCACTACCACAGTCTTCCTTTTCCTTTGACGTTTTGGCTGTAAATGAGCCGCATCTTCAGCAACAGTATCCTTAGCATCACTAACCAGCTGAATATCAACACCTCTCCCACTACTTGCGAAACCTCCCTGTTCCGTTTGATCACCACTTCCACCCTCGTCAAAAAGTTTGTCAACACTTGCTTCCAGCTCACTTTTCAGTCTTGACAGGTGCAACTAAGAAGGCAAGAACCGTGCGACCAACGATTGTCTGCAGCAACAAAGGTTCATCCTCCTTTCGTTCCCGCTCAACAACCTTCACCTTGGTGGGATCTGATATAAAAGCAAAGATATCCATGTTTGTGTAAAACAAACACACAGTTAGAAACAAAGCAATAAATGGTAAAATTCATGACACATATACAGTCAAAGGCACCCACCCTCTCCGTTCTTATGCAAAAACCAAGGATAAGTTTCCTCATCCAAAGGGTAATAGCGGCTCAGTCCAACCAAGCACAGGAATGCTTCTAGGAACAGGGTGAGCAACAAGAGTAGTGTAGTCTTGTGCATTAAAGTCCGCCACTACTGGAGCAGGATCCCAAGTGACATTTTTGGCAATATGCCACGAAAAAGAAGCAGGGCAATCAAAATCATCCACCCAAAAGAAGTGATCATTCCAATTTTTAAGGGAGTCAAGGGGTTTCGTATAGCATGTGGCAGCATTATCGGAATGTGGTATGTGTTTAATTATACATACCCTTTGCCTATAAAAATGGACTTAAAAGACCAAAAACATACCAAAAATACATTGTATTTGTGTGTTTTGCATTTATATTATGCAGGAAACGGATATCAACAAAAAGGACAAAAACGAAGCCAAAACGGACAAAACCGAGCACGAAATGAAAAGAGCGTGAAAAAGTCAAAGTCAACAAAGTCAAAGTCAAACCCGAGAAGTCAAAGTCAAAGACGGAGCCAAAACCAAAGAAATCTTAAATGGGCCAACCCGTACCCATTTAATGGGCCGGGTCAGCCCATTAAGACATCGTTTATAAAACTTATAAGTTTTATGGTCCAAGAACCCTTAAAAGTCCAAAACCCTTTACCCGGCCCAATCTAAAGCCTAAACCATAAACCATTAACCCCTTAACACCCGTTAACTATAAACCTTTAAACCCTTTACATCGTTAGTCCTCAAGGACTAACACTGTTAGTCCTTAAGGACTAACGATGCAATAACTTACCAAAAATAGGGGATTAACCCCGTTATCTTCACACAAACCCAAACCAATTTTTCCTGCCATATCACTATTCATCTGTCACTCTCCTCACCTCGACCCCTGCAACATCAAACAAACCCATCACTTTTATAACAAGCCCCACATCACATGGTCCTATATCCACCTTGGCAATCCCCTTGAACATCATTCGTTCAAGGTTGAAGACAAAAAATTGAAGGGTTGAGATCAATAGACTTGGAGAGCACTCAAGATGGACGGCTATGATGATGATTTAAAGACTCTCACACAGGAAACACACCTCTCCATTGTCTCAGTAAAGTAGCACAAGACATTGAAGACCAAGACTTAGTTTTTCTATAAATAGGGCATTGTAAGCCATTGGTGACATCTATCTATCTATCTAGTTTTTAATTTTCAGCTTGTATTAAGTTTTTAAGTTTATTGTAATTTACTTTTAAAAATCTTGTACTCTTGTTTTTAAGTTAATGAAATTTAAGTTTTTTTTATAAAATCCTGTTTTTAAGTTAATGCATTATATGTTTTGAAAACTGTTTGTTTAAACTCACAAAAGCTCTTTTTACTTACTTAAAGCTGTTAACTTAAGTACTATAAGTTTTCCAATAACTTATAGTGCCTAAGTCAAAACTTATAGTATTTAAGTCATTTTTTACCAAAATTTGCTAAAAAAAAGCTATTTGGAAGATAAGCCAGAAAAGGAAGGGCTTATTGGGGTTTTACTAGCTTGTTTTACACAAGCTATAACTTGTAGATAAGCTCTCTAAGAGCCCTTTTATCCCTGTTTTGAGCAAGGGATTTGTAAGTCCTCATTTTCCATTTTTTTAGCTTATTTACTGTTCATTGTATTTACTACATATTACGCCTATTTATGCCTTATTATTAGTGTTTTATGCTTATTTATGCTATTTTGTAGTTTAAATCTTATTTGTTCAAGCCTTTCCTTAAAACGGTAGTATTTAGCATGTAAACTGCTTATTTGCTTATAAGTGCAATATATTTGGATTGTCATTTGCTATATTATTGATGATATCAACTGTTTGTTATCTGTTTTTTAAGATTCTTTGCCTAAATCTTTAAAGATCCAGTCTAAAATGAATTTGTGTCCCTAAAGGGGTTGTTTGGTCAAGTGCAAAGTGGGTCAAAACTGTTTAAAAAAATTGTTTGGGTCACTTAGCCAACTTTGGCAAGCTTTCTTTAAGTCATTATAAGCTGTTTTTAAGAGTTTTTAAGTTTGAAAGCTTGTTTTTAAGTTTTTTCTATAAGGTGTTTGAAACTTGTGGGTTCAAAACAGTTTTATAAAGCTTATTTGATTAAGACTTTTTAAATAGCTTTTAAGTGTCATTTTGGGTCACTCAGCAGCCAACTAATAGGCGAAACAGCTTTTCCACAAGCCCTTTTAGTACATTAATAATGATTATCAGAACTCAATTTTGTTTGCTGATTCTAGAAGCTTGTAGGAAAAAGCTTTAGAGTTTTGATAAGTCTCATAGCAATAAGAATCCATATTGTAGCTAAAAAATAAGCTCAAAAAGTTCCTAAAGGCTGTTTGGTTCTCGACTTTGACCAAATACTTATTTGCCTAATTGACTTATTGCTTGTTTTAGTGGATTGCGCTGAATTTGTTTATGACTGCTTAATTAGGTTAGCTTTAGAGTACGTGTAGCTTATTTAACCATAGGTTGAGCTTTTTGAATCTTATTTGCAAGTTTGGTTTTAGTACAAAAGCATTTAAGTTTTCTTTTATCTGTCATTAATTGCTTCCATGTTTTTCACTTATCTAGGTACTTAATTTTAGTCATTGATTGCTTAATTAGAATATAGGTTTAAGACTTTTCAGTTTATTTATTTTTGCTTTTCTAGTGCTTATTATCTAAAAAAATGCAAACAGTTAGCTATTTTGTGACTTAGTGTTAAAAAGCCATATCTGTCACTCTTTTTAGCTTATTACTGTGCTTATTTGTGTATTTTTCTATACACAAAGAAATTCCTAGATATATACATACTGAAACGGCGTGAGTCTATAATTATATAGGTGTCCAATTCAGAGCATCTTGTGATAGATCGTGTACGAACTCAAAGGTTCTTAGCAATCACTACTAAACACACACTCAGAACGCATATGAGGAAGTGCATCGTTGTGTGGACAAGTTTCCAAAGGTGAGCAACTCTCGTCAGACTCTCATTCACACACACGTCGTGGAGCGCTCAACTCAACGCTCAACCCAACGGCGCTGCACTCGATTATAGTAGCCCGGCACCTGCGCTACACAACTCTTCACATGAGGTGTATTGCTGCCTCCATACTTTGGTCTTTTTCGCGTGGATTGACTCTCATGCGCGATCACTGAGTGATACTTTCTCATGTATTTGAAGAGCGACGTCTCTATACACTACTTAACCTTTATTAATCCTCTAGGAGCCAGTTATCTCTCTCTCAGCTGATGCGTCGTGGCACTCTTCTTGGCGGCGAGAACGAGGTTAGACTTAAGTGTATAGTCTGTGTAACATCATTTTATTCATTCTGGTGGGGGTGGGGTGGCTGTGCATATACATAACTCATCACATGTCTTACACTGTCTAGTATGCTTACAGCTATTTAGTGTAATTTCTTGGAGACAGTGACAATGTATATTGAGAAGTAGACATTCTATTTGTGGTCAATCTCTATTTTGAAAATTCTCTAATAGTATGAAAGAGCGAAGGGACACATGAGATTAGTTAGTATCTATATCATAAAACTCCGAAGAAAATATATAACGAGAGAGAAGCGAAGAACGCAGATTTATTGACTGTATCTTTATTGCATACTCAAGAAACTGATGTTCGGTGATCTAGAGCACGTGAGCGTGGGTGGGTGACTATCTATTCAGGACGCTAATAAGATTTTCTTGTCTCTCGTCTATAGGGGTGAGTAGAGGGATTATTATTAACTAATATTGGAGTTTTTATTAACACAATGGAAGCTGGGATTTATTATGCCTCGTTCACTTTCGTGTGAGTTCTATTAAGGTGTGGTGATATTCTCATATAGATACAAGAAGCTCTACTCTCCTAGGGGGGGTTTTTTGTGGGAGTGGTTTTGTTGCTATCTTTCTATATGTTGATTCTTTACTTGTTTTGTGCATTTTACAACTGTAGAATTAGAATCCTAAACCAAAAAATCATGTAGAAGATTATTCACCACAATGCTCGCGATCACAAACTTAATCCTGATTTTAATTCGACATTCACTCCTTCGACGGGAAAACGACCCGGGAAGGTTTTTTTAGGGATCTTTGCTTTGTTAAAAGTAATTTCCCTTTAAAAGCCTTACGAATACCTTATCTCATCTATTATTGATCTTGATCCTTATTGTATAGATTTTAATATTATATAAGTATGTTATAATAAGTGATCAAAGTTCAACTTTGGCGCTGCTTGCCTGGAGAGGTTGTGATACGATATTCATGTTTCTTGAAGATTAGTTTTTTGTCAAGACCCTTTCCTCAGTGAAGTTATCATTTCCGTTTGTGAATAATTTTCTGATTATTAAAAATTAAAAAATATCAACAAAACTATTCCTTAAAGTATTGAAAGTAACCAAAAAAATTGAAAAACCAACAAAACAAATCGTGTTGTGTTAATTCGTTATAATCGGCACTCACGCTTGAAATTTACAAACATAAGGAGGGTATAAGGCGGGCTTGATCCAAGGAACTACACCCAAAAAGTAAGAACCGCTTTAAATCGCTTCGGCGTGCTAGATTCCTTCTCCTTCTTCGTGCGAGTATTAAAAGTAGCTACCTGTGGACCTTTACCATCCGGTAGCCAACAAATATTGTGTTGTTTCTTTGTATTTAGTGCATGCCACATTATAGTAGCTTATTTAGCTCTCCGAGAATCTAAGTCTGTGCTGAATCTTCTCTAAACCAACACTTCAAAACCGAAATGTTGAATACCGTAGACCGTTTCAATAAGCAACCTTTTTCTCTTGAACGAATTCTCTCGTAGATAATGATGAGCCGATTCAACTACTATGTTGGCGGAATTCAGCTTACCGTGCACCCACCGATGGAGTTATGCAGAGGCAAATCGTCTGGTTTCCCATCCAATTCTTGCTGAGCATATTTGATCTCAAGCATAGTCACATTAATATGATAGACTATCGGAACCAATTCTCTCGGACTTGAACAAGACAATCCTCATGATTCACTGTCAGTTTGTTTAACAAAATAACTTCCACAATCAAAATCACATAAAAGTGCCTAATTTAGCAATTAAGCTTATGATTTTTTCCATTTCTCTACTTGTGGGGGCAGCCCCATTCGTTGCGCTCGTAAAAGAACCCCCCGTTCGTTCTATTCTTACTTGGGAAGAACTTGTTTCAATTCAACAATGATCTTCTTTCCACAGTCTCGCTCAAGAACACAAATCTCCAAAATGAAAATTTCCAACTTTGAACCGATGTTTTTGAGGCGAATCTTTCCATTAGCATTGACCGTTACAAGGATCTCCTTTGGTGCATGCCCTCATACATGGTTTTACCGAGATTGCATCAACTTGATACCTTCAACAAGTGCCTTAAAAACCCAACCGACCAGGATTCTTTGAATTCTAACCGCCGGTGGTCAATCTTTTGGAAAGAAATACTCAAGATGTGTTTAACGATTATGAAAAAACAAATCCAAGGTTCGCGCAAATTCCCGAAACAAATGAGTTGTTTTCAAGTGAAATCAAGTGATGTAATATCTTCTTCATCCTCGATAGATAGCCAACTGTCGCACATGCAGTAAATCCAGGCAAACAAGTGAGCTGTGACTGACCCCGCCATGACCGCTATTCTCAAACAATGTTCAAGCCTACACCCACCTCCAAACTTCACGCATAATGCCGTTGAGGAAATTTGTGTTAACTTTACGGATGGTGTGCTCATCCTTATTATCAGGGTGTCCCTTGCCGCCGATGGCAACACACATTTTCGGGATAATAATCAAGGAGAAGTTTCAGCAATGCCTGCTAGTTAACTACAAGTCAGGGAATTCCCGGTTACCGTCCCTCTGAGTGTGGCTAATCAAAATCCAACCATCGGGTTTTGCATCAACCAAATGTGCAAAATAATAAAACCGGTTTATAGTGCCAACCTCAAGATATAATCGATGGAAACAATTTCATCAAGATACATCTTATCAAGCACCAATTTCACAAAATCAAGTCTAAGTACCTTTAAGTGCAGTTGGTAGAAAATTTAAGAAGATAAATGGAGGTTAATATAAAAAGCCATGCAAGCTCAAATTAACAAATAGTGAAAATAGAGTTATAGAAATGAAATGAAACTTTCGATTCAAGGCTTCAAGTCTCTAAATACACCATAACCAATTGACTTTGAAGAACATGATAGCTGCAATCTTTTTCCAAATGAAACAACCGAGCATCTACCTCGGGTACTGGATCTCTCCCTAGCAACACCATTGCTAACCCTAAAGGTGAATTAAAAGCATCCGACCAACCATACCCGAAGTGGTCTTGTTCTTGATGGACCTTTCGTTCCTATGCCTCCTCTATTCATTAATCCGGAGGAGGATGAACGCGCAGAGGAGACTTTAACGGACCCAGAACTCGCTGAGTATACCATTAAGGTCCCACCTCCTCTTGTCCAAAAAGCTAAAACCAACTTCTCTATAAGACTTATAATGGTGTAATCACAAAAGGGATCCTCTTCCCTCTCCAAAAACCGTTATCCCTTTCAATAATGCACTCAATAAAAAAAGTGCAAGATGAAAGGATGATAGTCCGAAATTCACAAATTTTTGGGCAAATGTTTCAAAACAACTTCACATTAATATCTCTCTTGCGAGCTTAATTCTTATTCCCGCAAATACCAAAAAATGCTTAAAAGTCTCCTTCCAATAAAGATAAACATTTTAGAGCTGGCAAAACACACCCTTAATAAAATTTTGCTCAACGCTTAACCTTTAAGGAAAAGGATTCCCGAAGAAACTTGGAACTCCCTGGAAAATTTTCTCATTCCGTGTGGTTTTAGTTAGAGCACAAGTGCAAGGGCCCTAGCCGATCAAGGTGCTGACATCAACTTGATGCCGACCTCGGTTTGGAAAAAGTTAGTTTACGCCAGCTTATTTCCACCCTCAGATAGACCCTTGAACTAGCTAACACCGGGCAATTTTGACACGAGGCTGAAATGCAAGAGATTCTTTGTTCCAAGTTGGAATAGTTTCACGATTCCCCGTGATTTTGCATCGTTGATTATGAAATGCGATCCTCGAGTCTCCCCCCTCATCTGGGAAAGAACCATTCTTACGGACCGACAATCCTTACTTTGATTGACGTTCACTTTTTAGAGGAGAAGAATTGAGATATATCTTCCAATGACGAGTGACTATAGAAAGATCTTCATACTCTTGAATATGAGGACATGATACTTCAAGCTATTGCTAACAAGACCTCAAAAAAGAAATCATCAACATGATTGAAAATTCTACAATGTCTCTCATGAAAGATTATCTTGAGGACTTGTTGCAAATGAAGAAGATCACAAATCATCAAAGTGGCAATCCTACTTTTTCTTCTCAAACCGATTTAACTTCACCGGAAGTTATCAATCCATTAAGTGGCAATCCCACTCCGATTTCGGAACCCGTGACCAAGTCTTCTTCTTCTCCCACACTTACTTCCTTAGAAGAAAGTGATTTAATTTAGGAAGAATTTGAAGCTTATATCGCAAGTGATTCATTTCTACCGGGAAATGATGATCCTTTGGACACTCTTTTACACAGAAGGAGATTCGCGCGATGAACTCGCTCAATTATAATATTTCCACCAACATGATGATACTTTAACCTTATGAGATATCAAATCTGATCACAGATTCAGAAAACAAGAGAAATACTTAGCTTACACCCATTGATAGCCTGCGCCGCGATAGGTGCACATAAGGAGCTTGCAGAAAGCGCAGAGAGTAACGGTAAGGTTAGTCGGTTCTAGTGACGTAGGATCGTTGGTACTCTTCTTTGCATATCCTAATAACGATCTTGTTGATACCATTCCCGAGATGTTCACCGATGAACATACTCTTGATTATTCATCTCTACCATTATATGATGATGTCGATGATGATCTTGTTGAACTTGAGTCCAATAATGATGATGTTTATGATGATCCTATTGACTCTAAGGATGATAAAATAAAAGAGTCTAAACTCTTGATTGATGAACTTGATCCCCCTAGATCAAGTAATTTCCTTCCTTCCCCTAAGTGTGACTCGGTTCTCTATGAGGATTTTTCCGAGGTTGATGCTTTGCCTTCAACCAATAATGAGGACAAAGTATTTAATAATCATTCATGAAAACTTTTTGGAAGTCACTATTCAAGTAACACCGGTTAAGAATGTAAAGAAGATATCCATATCTAATGCTTCTTTAATTCTTGAGGATTTTAATCCTCCTCTTTATGAACAGTATAGTTACTTTAGTAGTATTAGTATCAGGGCTTTCCACAAAGAAGTTCCCGGTTCTGAAAAGAACTTCTACCTCTAGTTTTCATCCGAAAATGAGGAAAAAGTTTTCAACCCCGGGATTCTCACTTCTAAAGGAGTTCATACTTCTCTTCTCCCGAAATTATCTCATCGGGACTCTAAAGCTTTCAAAGTCATTAAAAATTTTGAAAGCCCGATGGAGATTTTTCCTTGCTCTTATGGAGAGGACATCCGTATTTTGGATGTTTTGTGTCTCCATTTCTATCCCCCATGAACAACTCAAGTATGGGGGGACAGGTCAAGCTAAGTGACCTAAAATATGTGCTTCGTAGGTGGCAACCCATGCTTATCCTAATATAAGTATATAGTAGTAATGAATAAGTGTGTTGTGAGAGAGGCTCGCCTCTTTCATTTTCCATGTTTTGTGTTTTGTGATTGTATGTCCAGGATTGTCCCGGATTTTTGAAGTCTCTCATGCTCGCGGTTTTTTTCCTTCGATCACTCGAGCTTCACATTCTCAGCTTCATTTTGGGAATCCAATATCCAAATCTTATCGACTAACGTTTATCTTTGAGCACACTTAATAAACGGTTTTAGATATACGTAGAGACTCTTCTTAAAACATTTACGACAATGTTCGGTTCTAGTATGGGGGGATCTATCGATTTGATTGTTCCTGTAGCCGTTGTTTTCACGTAATCCCGTTTTTACAACCAAAATACCAAAAAATTTAAAAATTTTCAAAAATAAAATAAGTGTTTTGTCATAATTTTGACTTTCCTGTTGGGTAGAATAAGAATAAATTTTGACTCGATCGAGCGTGTTGAGCTCTAGCTTGTTCCTTAACTTTTAGACTAAGCATACGCGTATCTTTTGCGAAGAAACGAAAAATATAGAGTCTAGCATGAGTTTAGAATGCTAATCTCAAGTAAGAGTTGAATCTTAAGAGCTCAATAAGTGTATTTGTAGAGCTTTTTCATCTTCCCATAAGCTTCTACCGTACGTAATAATACGTGATATTTTTTAAAATTAAAACTTAAATCAACAATTTTTTTAAGTATAGTCATATCATAATTTTGTCAAATTTATACTTAAATTTTCTACAAAGGAATAGTCTCTATATCTAGGTAATATATAGTGTAAAAAAATAAGAGGTAATAATAATAATAAAACTGTGGGCTAATAAAATTTACATGCATCTTGCCGGCTCACAGCCGATGTTGCATGTCTTCAAATAAGGCACATAAGTAATTTATCCTAGACTGATAAAAGTTGTTATGCATCTTAGCCCAGGCTCACAAACCGATGTTGCAGCCTTCTAATAGGTCGAGGATTTCATTAGTTTAATGGATGTGTAATTATATTAAGTGTAGTAAACATGAATTAATAAATATAGGGAAAATCTCTTTTTCTTAAATTTAAATATGCTTTTGAACTAAGACTATTTCGTTTTAAGTTGTGGTTTTTCTTGAATAAACTATGTATAAACGGGAAACCTAAGAGTTTTTAAAACCGAATGTCCGTGAGTCCCGATACTAGTCTCTGTGGGGTGTCAAAAGCCTGGTCACTTAGCCGCAAGGTTGGGATGTGCCGAGACGAAAGTCGCTACATGGGATGATCTCGCCTTCAAACTCATTATTCTCGGGTGGAACGTGACGCATAGAAATTTTGCAAAACGTTGATCCATGGTTGAAATTCGAAATAAGCACATTCACCTAAGATATAATAATTGCCGGGAGTGAAAAGTTTCACAAGGTACAAGTATGAGTAGTGTTAGCATCTTAACTTATATTTAACGGTGATTTCGTTTTTAAGCTTGGTTTGGGATAAGTGAAAAGTCGGGAACGATGAGTTTATCTTTTTGAGCATTTTAGGATTGAAATGTTTCTTGTTCTATGATCCCTAAAAGTTATAAAATAACGAAAGTCAAACATGTTAGTTAGTTGCTTAAAAAGAAAAATACAAAAATATGTGTGTGAATAAGTGTAAATATTTAAAAATGGTCAAAACGGGGCTTTTCTAAACTATTGATTCTTTAATTCCCCTCGATGAACACTTAGCTACTTTTCGAGGTAATTAGTCGAGGGGGATTGAGATTCTTGGTTTTCTAAGTGTTTACTTATAGCATTGCGTGAGGACACGTCAATAGTTTAGTATGGGGGATTTTGGTATGTGCTTAATTACACATACATTTGACCTAATAAAACGTGCTTAAAAGACTAAAAACATGTCAAAAATATATTGTATTTGTGTATTTTGCATTTATATTGTGCAGGAAACGGATATCAACAAAAAGGACAAAAACAACGCCAAAAATGACAAAACCGAGCACGGAATGGAAAGAGCGTGAAAAAGTCAAAGTCAACAAAGTCAAAGTCAAACCCGAGAAGTCAAAGCCGAAGCCGAAACCGAAGAAATACTTAATGGGCCAACTCGCACCCATCTAATGGGCTGGGGCAGCCCATTAAGCTATTAATATCAAGACTTAACAAAACTTATATGATAAAAAGCCCAATTCCCTTTAAACATAAACCGGCCCAAACAAAGAGCCCAAATACACATAACACCTGTTAACCCAACACCCCCTTAACCTTCACATCGTTAGTCCTTAGGGACTAACACTGCTAGTCCTTAATGACTAACAATGCAATAACTTACCAAAAACAGGGGATTAACCCCGTTATCTTCACACAAACCCAAACCAATTTTTCTCGCCCATATCACTATTCATCTGTCACTCTCCTCACCTCGACCCCTGCAACATCAAACATACCCATCACTTTTATAACAAGCCCCACATCACATGGTCCTATATCCACCTTGGCAATCCCGGGAACATCATTCGTTCAAGGTTGAAGACAAAAAAATTGAAGGGTTAAGATCAATAGACTTGGAGACCAAGCAAAATGAAGGGCTATGATGAAGACTTTGAGTTCTCTCACTAAGGAAACACACCCTGCCGTCTCACTCACAAAAGAAACACACAAAGAGTGAAGACCCAAGACAATAGTTTTTATATAAATAGGCACTTGTAAGCCTTTGGGCAAGTACACTCAATCTAGTTTTTAACTTCTAGTTTTTCAGCTTATATTTAAAGTTTTTTAGCTTATTGTACTGTTTTATTAAAGTTAATGAAATTTAAGTTTTTTTTAAGTTAAAATCTTGTTTTAAGTTAATGTCATAAGCTCACAAAAGCTCTTTTTACTTATTACTTAAGTTATTTAACTTAAGCTATATAGACTTTTCCATAGTTTATATAGCCCAAGTCCATTTTACCAAAGCACTTCAAAAAGATATATTTGGAAGATAAGCCAAAAACAGGGAAGGGCTTATTCGCTTTTACTAGCTTGATCTTTGACAAGCAAGAGCTTGTATGATTCAGCTATTATAAGCTCCTTTTGCCCTGTTTAGAGCAAGAGCTTTTGTAAGTTCAACTTTTCAATTTTTAGCTCTTTTACTGTTTAGCTTGTTAGACTGCTTATCTCTGCTTATTTACTGCTTATTATTGCCTATTTATGCTTATTATTAGTGTTTTATGCTTATTTATGCTATTTTGTAGTTTAAATCTTATTTGTTCAAGCCTTTCCTTAAAACGGTAGTATTTAGCATGTAAACTGCTTATTTGCTTATTTGCTTATTAAGTGCTTATTTGTGGTTGTCATTTGCTTATTATTGGTGAATATCAACTGTTTGTTATCTGTTTTTAAGATTCTTTGCTTAAATCTTTTAAAATCAGTCTAAAAATGGAATTTGTGTCCTTAAAGGGGTGTTTGGGTCAGTAGGTAAAGTGGGTCAAAACTGTTTAAAAAATTGTTTGGGTCACTTAGCCAACTTTGGCAAGCTTTCTTTAAGTCATTATAAGCTGTTTTTAAGTTTGAAAGCTTGTTTTTAAGTTTTTTCTATAAGGTGTTTGAAACTGTGGGTTCAAAACAGTTTTATAAAGCTTATTTGATTAAGACTTTTTAAATAGCTTTTAAGTGTCATTTTGGTGTTGTTTAGGTTGTCAAAATGCAGTAGAAACCAGTAGGTTAAAGTTTCTTTTGTCATTTGTGTTTTGGCTCAAATAATTTGGTCTCAAGTCGTTTTTTTGTTTAAATATCAAAAGTCCACTTTTCAATCTTACTTTTAGTTAAGTTAAAGTTAGAATTAGGTTATGAATTTGTTTGCATAAGTAGTTTATAGTATAGATTTTATCTGTTTTAACTTATTTTGCATTTTAGTCAGCTTATTCTAGCTTATTTTGAGCCTGTAAAAAGCCCTTTTGTCCTTTAAGAAAATGACTTAAACTCAGCAGCACGAAAGTGCAAACACTATTCACAAGCCCTATTTAGTAGCTTATCTTGAGTTTCAAAACTCAATTTGTTTTCTTATTATTAGAACTTGTATGGACAAAGCTTTAAGTTTTGATAAGTCTCATAGCCATAAGGATCCATATTGTAGCTTAAAAATAAGCTCAAAAAGTGTCCTATAGGCTGTTTGGTTCTCACTTTTGGCCAAATAGCTTATTTGCCTAATTGAGCTTATTGGCTTGTTAGGATTGCCTTAATTTTGTTTAGACCTGCTTATTAGGTTAGCTTTAGAGTACTTGTAGCTTATTTAACCATAGGTTGAGCTTTTTGAATCTTATTTGCAAGTTTGGTTTTAGTACAAAAGCCTTTAAGTTTTCTTTATCTGTCTTATTGCTTTCCATGTTTTTCAGCTTATCTAGGTAGCTTAATTTTAGTCATTAGTGCTTATTAGAATTAGGTTTAAGTCTTTTTCAGTTTATTTGCTTTTCTAGTGCTTATTTAGTCTAAAAAAATGCAAACAGTTAGCTATTTTGTGACTTAGTGTTAAAAAGCCATATCTGTCACTCTTTTTAGCTTATTACTGTGCTTATTTGTGATTTTTACAAAAAGTCATTTTATAAAAATAGCTTATTTTCAGGTCCTTAAGCTTTTTCATAAAAACGTTTGCAAAAAATAAAAACATTGGGAGTTGGGAAGTCCAAGGTGAGCACAGGACTCGAACCCTGGACCTCAACCAACATTTTTAACACACCACACAACACCACTCTGCCCTTGGGTCTTTTCCGTTTGGATTTGAACACATTATTCTTATATCACTTTTTTAACCTTTTAAGCCATAAGCCATTTTCAGCTTATTTAACCAGCTATTAGATAGCTGTTTAACAAAATCATTTTATTTTTTCATAGAACCTGCTCACTTTTAGCTACTTTTTGTAATTTTTACAGAATTTTTATAAATAGTTTAATATTTTTAATATTTAATTTAGATAAAAACAGTTTTTAATTCATAATAAAAAATATAAAAATCAAAAAAATATAATTCTTTTTTTCAAAATTTTCTTTTATCATTTAGGACTTAAGAAAAATTAAATTTGCTTCTCAACGTAAGGTTAAATTTTGTAAAATTTGGTTTTTTATAAAGAACAGGGGATTATATCCGTTATCGTTTTTTTAGGATATTTAACTTAAACTGCTATCGTTTTAGGGTTTCTTATTACATGTTTTGGCATTTTAAATGTAGCGAAATAGAATCCAACCAAAAATCATTGAATTATTTCAGAAAACGCGATCACAAACTTAATCCCTTGATTTCTCAATTCAACTGCCGACGGAAACGACCCGGGAAGTTTTTAAGGGATTATTTGCTTTGGTTTTAAAAGTAATTTCTCGTTTTTAAAAGCCTTACGGAATACTTTTCTCTCTATTATTGATCTTATATCCTATTATATATTTATAATATATAATATTGATATATATTAGTGGCGAAGTCACTTTTGGTCTTTGCTGCCTGGTAGAGTGTGAGACGAAATACATGTTTTCGTTGAAGCGATTAGTTTTTGAAGACCCTTCCTCCTGAAGTTATCATTACCCGTTTGTGTGAATATTTTCAACTTATTATTAAAAAATTAAAACAAACTATCAACATAGCTTATCTAAAGTATTGAAAGTACCAAAAAAAATAAAAAACCAACAAAACAAATCGTGATTGTTAATCGTTATAATTCGTCTCACCTTTGAATTACAACTATAAGGAGAGGTAAGAAGGCGGTGCTTTGATCCAAAGGAACATCGCACCCAAAAGGAAGAACTCTTTTAAAGTCGCTTCGGGTGCTAATTCCTTCTAGCTCTCGATCGTGCAAGTTTAAAGAGCTACCGTGGGACCTATAACATACGTTACTAAAAATAAATGTGATAGTTCTTGTATTTAACGTGCATTGCGCAACATAACGCCTCTTCGAATCTAGTTGCTGAATCTTCTCCTAATCCAACTACTTCAAATCCGAAATGTTGTAACCGTAGACGTTCAAAGCAACCTTTTTCTCTTGAAGAATCTCTCGTAGATATGATGACCGATCAACATACTATAGCGGAATTGCTCCGTGCACCACCGATTGATAAGCATAGGCAATCGGTTGGTATCCACAATTCTTGCTGAGCAATATTCAATCTCAAGCAAGTCTCATAATTGATGACGTCAGACCAAATCTTCGGACATTAGAAAGACAATCCTCTGATCACATTCGTTGTTATACCAAAAAAACTTCCACAATAACAAATATAAGAATGTGCCAAATTCAGCTGATTAAGCATAATATGTTTTCCATTCTCTCTTGTGGGGGCAGCCCATCGTTGGCTCGAAAAAGAACCCCCTCGTTCTATTCTCACTTGGGAAGAACTTGTTTCCAAATTTATCAATGAATTCTTTCCTCCCTCAAGAACGACAAATCTCCAAAACGAAATTTCCAACTTTGAACAGGAGACGTTTTGGTGATTCGTATTCATGAGGCAATGGGAAAAAAACCGTACAAGGATCTACCTTTGTGCATGCCCTCATCAAGGTTTTAACCGAATTGCCATCAACTTGATACCATCTACATCTGTAACCACAAACCGACCAAGACTCTTTGAATCTACCGCCGGTGCACATCTTTGAAAGAAGTACACAAGATGTGTTAACATTATGAAAACAAATCCAAGGTCCGCAATTCAACCGAAACAAATCGATTGTTTTTTCAAGTAAATCATGTGATGTTAATTCTTCTTCCTTCACGAGATAGCCAAACTTACTCCTGCCAGTAAATCAGCAACAATGTTGTGACTACCTTTACCAAGCCATGTACCGGCTATTCTCATACAATTTTCAAGCAACCCCACTCAGCTTCCAGTAAAAGCCGTTGAGGAATTTGTGTTACTTCGATGGTGCTCATTGCAATCTATTATCAGTTTCCACCGATGACAACACTTTCCCAGAATTTTGGGATAATATTCAAGGATACGTTTCAGCAGCTTCGGGTAACTAGAATCAGGGTAATTCCGGTTATCGTCCTCCAGGTGTGGTTAATCAAACTCGACCACCGGGTTTTGCTCAACCAAACAGGCAAAATAATCAAAACCGGTTTAGCCAACCTCAAGGATATAACCGAGGAAACAATTTCAACCATAATGCAAATTATCAAGCTCCAATTCAACAAAACCAAAGTGTTCCTTTAAGTGAATTGGAGAAAATTAAGAAAATAAATGAGGCTAACATGAAAGCCATGCAAAACCAAATTAACAATGTGAAAAATGAGTTAAGGAATGAAATGCAAAATTCGATTCAAACTTCGATGTCTAACCAAACAAACGAGCTTAAGAACATGATGGCAAGCTCCTTTCAAATGAAAACCGCTTCTACCTCGGGTACGGGATCTCTCTCTAGCAACACCATTGCTAACCCGAAGGGTGAATTGAAAGCCATTACCACTCGAAGTGGTCTTGTTCTTGATGGACCTACCGTTCCAATGCCTCCTCCATTCATAAATCCGGAGGAGGATGAACGTGTTGAGGAGACTTTAATGGACCCGGAACATGGTGAGTTTACCATTAAGGTCCCACCTCCTCTCGTCCAAAAAGCTAAACCTACTTCTTAAAGAAATTATGTGGTGCACAAAAGGGATCCTCGTCATCCTCACATCCCTTATCCGTCAAGAATGAACCAAGAAGAACAAAAAGAAAAAGATGAAGTTCAAATCCACAACTTTTGGCAAATGTTTAAACAACTTCATATCAATATCACTCTTGCTGATTCTTTGATTCTTCTCTCGAAATACCAAAAGATTCTTAAAAGTCTCTTTTCCAACAAAGAGAAACTTTTAGAATTGGTCAATACACCCCTTAATGAAAATTGCTCAACGGTTATCCTCAAGAAGTTACCCGAAAAACTAGGAGACCCTGGGAAATTTCTCATTCCGTGTGGTTTTAGTGAGCTCAAGTGCAAAGCCCTAGCCGATCTAGGAGCTAGCATCAACTTGATGCCACTGTCGGTGTGGAAAAAGTTAGGTTTACCCGAGCTTATTTCCACCCAAATGACCCTTGAACTAGCTAACTGGGAGATTTGCACTCCGGTTGGAATTGCAAGAGATGTCTTTGTTCCGGTTGGAAAATTCACATTCCCCGCTGATTTTGTCATCATTGATTATGAAAGTGATCCGCGAGTCCCCCTCATCTTGGAAAGACCTTTCTTGAGGACCGCTCGTTCTTTGATCGACGTTCATGGAGAAGAAATGATTCTCCGTAACGGTAATGAAAGATTAAACTTGAATATGAGACATGACACTTCAAGCTATTCAACCCAACCGCATCAAGAATCAAACAACATGATTGATGTCTATAATGTTTCACATGAGGAAATTCTTGAAGATTTGTTTGCAACAAATCATCCAAGTGGCAATCCTACTTCTTCTCTCACTTCTCATACCGACTTAACTTCACCGGAAGTTAATGATGATATCTTTGATCCGGAGGGAGACATTATTGAGAACTTGCTAAATCTTGATAAAACCAAAGATCTCCCTCCATATCATGATAATCCATTGAGTGGCAATCCCACTTCGATTTCGGAAACCGTGACCAAGTCTTCTTCTTCCCCCACGCTTACTTCCATCGAAGAAAGTGATTTAATTTGGGAAGAATTTAAAGCTTATCTCGCAAGTGATTCATTTCCACCGGGAAATAGTAATCCTTCATCTCCTCTCCCTCCTTTTCATAATTCTTTAAGTGGCAGTACCACTTCTTCTTCACCTAGTCTCCCGATTTCTGAGACTAGCGACTATTCTCTTGAGGAGTTCGCCGATGAACTCGCTCATTTTACATTTCCACCAGAAATTGATTACCTTCCCTTTGATGCCGAATCCGATCTTCGAGAAATAGAGTATTTGCTTAACCATGATCCTATCAAGGAAATGGATTCTATTCTCGAAGATTCGGTTGATTCTTTTGATGACAATCTTGTTGATACCATTTCTGAGATGTTCACCGATGAACATGCTCTTGATTACTCATCCCCACCATTATGGGATGATTATGATGATGAACTTTTTGATCTTGAGACCGTTAATGATAATACATATGATGATCCTTTTTACTCCAAGGAAGAGAAAATCAAAGATTCTAAAATCTTGATTGATGAACTTGATCTACCTAGATCAAGTGATTTCCTTCCTTCCCCCGAGTGTGACTTGGTTTTCTATGAGGATTTTTCCGAGGTTGATGCTTTGTCTTCGACCAACAACGAGGACAAGGTATTTAATCCGGGTATACTCATTCATGAGAACCTTTATGAAGTCACCAACTGTGCAACAATGGAAAAGAATGTAAAGAAGATATCTTTTGCTTCTTTAAATCTTGAGGATTTTAGTCCTCCTCTTTATGAACTTCCTTTCCACTAAGAAGTTCCCGGGTCCGAAACTCTACTCTCGTTTTCATCTAAAAATAAGGAAAAAGTGTTCAACCCTGGGATTCTCACTTCTAAAGGAGTTCATACCTCTCTTCTCCCGGAATTATCTCATCAGGACACTAAAGCTTTCAAAGTCATTAAATTTTTTGAAAGCCCGATGGAGATTTTTCCTTGCTCTTATGGAGAGGACATCCGTGTTTTGGATGTTCCGTGTCTCCATTTCTATCCCCCTTGACAAGCTCTAGTATGGGGGGATCAGGTCAAGCTAAGTGACCTAAAATAAGCGCTTTGTGGGTGGCAACCCATGCTTATCCTAATATGATTATAATAGTAGTAATGAATAAGTGTTTTGTTGTTGTGAGGAGGCTCGCCTCTTCTATTTTCGTGTTTCATGTTTTGTTGTTGTATGTCCAGGATTTCCCGGATTTTTGAAGCCTCTCGTACTCTCGGTTTTGTCCTTCGTTCACAAGAGCTTCAAATCCTCAGCTTTATTTTGGGAATCCAATATCCAAATCTTATCGACTAACGTTTATCTTTAAGCATACTTAATAAACGGCTTAGGATTTACGTAGAGACCATTCTTAAAACATTGATGACAATGTTTAGTTCTAGTATGGGGGGATCTATCAATTTGATTGTGCCTGCAGTCGTTGTTTTCACGTAATCCCGTTTTTACCACCAAAATTCCAAAAAAATGAAAAAAAAATTTAAATTTTCAAAAATAAAATAAGTGTTTTGTCACAATTTTGACTTTCCTGCTGTGTAGAATAAGAATAAATTTTGACTCGATCGAGCGTGTTGAGCTCTAGCTTGTTCCTTAACTTTTAGACTAAGCGTTCGCGGATCTTTGCGAAGAACGAAAAAATGATAGAGTTAAGTATGAGTTAGATGCTAAACAAGGATTAGTTGGAAATCTTAAGAGCTCATAAGTGTAGTTTGTGGCTTTTTCTTCCATAAGCTCCTAACCAGACTAATAATACGTGCTATTTTGAAAATTAAACTTAAATCAACAATTTTTGAAGTATAGTCGATATCAATAATTTTAGTTCAAATTTATACTTAAATTTTCTAAAATGAAATTTTCTCTATATCATGGTAATGTAAAAAAATGAAGAAAAAAAATGAGTAATAATTATAAACTGTGGGCTGATAAAAGTTTATTGCATCTTGTCGGCTCACAACCGATGTTGCAGTCTTCTAAATAAGGCACATAGTAATTATCCAAGACTGATAAAAGTTTGCTGCATCTTGCCGGCTCACAACCGATGTTGCAGCCTTCTAAAAGGTCGAAGATTTCCTTAGTTTAAAGGATGAATAATTATATTAAGTGTAGTAAATGTGATTTAATAAATATAGGGAAAATCTCTTTTTCTTAAATTTAAATATGCTTTTGAACTAAGATTATTTCATTTTAAGTTTTTCTAAATAAGTTATGTATATACGGGAAACCTGAGAATTTTTGAAACCAAAGGTTCGTGAGTCCCGATACTAGTCTCTGTGGGGTGTCAAAAGCCTGGTCACTTAGCCGCAAGGTTGGGATGTGCCGAGACGAAAGTCGCTACATGGGATAATCTCGCCTTCAAACTCATTATTCTCGGGTGGAACGTGAAGCATAGAAATTTTGCAAAACGTTGATCCATGGTTGAAATTCAAAATAATCACATTCACCTAATATATAATAATTGTCAGGAGTGAAAAGTTCACAAGTTACAAATATGAGTAGTGTTAGCATCTTAACTTATATTTAACGGTGATTTCGTTTTAAGCTTGGTTTGGAATAAGTGAAAAGTCATGAACGATGAATTTATCCTTTTTGGGGCATTTTAGGATTGAAATGTTTCTTGTTCTATGATCCCTAAAAGTTATAAAATAACGAAAGTCAAACATGTTAGTTGAAGAAAAAAAAAGAAAAATACAAAAATATCAGTGGTATTTTGATATATTTAAAAAATGGTTCAAAACCTGGGCTTCTCTTAAACTATTGATCGTTATTCCCCTCGATGAACACTTAGCTACTTTTCGAGGTAATTAGTCGAGGGGGATTGAGGGTCTTAGTTTTCTTAAATGTTTACTTATAGCATTGCGTGAGGATACGACAATATCTTAGTATGGAGGATTTTGGTATGTGCTTAATTACACATACCATTTTCCACAATAACCGAACTTAAATGACAAAAAACGTACCAAAAATACATTGTATTTGTATGTTTTCACTTATATTGTGCAGGAAACGGATATCCGACAAAAGGACAAAAACGAAGCTAAAAATGACAAAACCGAGCACGAGAATGGAAAGAGCGTGAAAAGCCCAAGTTAAAAAGTCAAAGTCAAAGTCAACCAAAGTCAACCCTGACAAAGTCAAAGTCAAACCAGCAACCGAAGAAATACTAATGGACCCACCCGTACCCACTATGGGCCGGGCCTCAGCCCAATAAATAGCAATATGTACAAGACTTATAAGACTTAAGTCTTATTTAAGCCCAAAGTATAAGCATAAAGGCCCAATCCAAACTTAACTCTCATTAGTCCCTTAACCCTAACATTGTTAGTCCTTTAGGGATTAACTATGCAAACACAAATAACAAAATGAGTGGCTAAAACTGTTATACCCACAAATTCTTATTACACCACAAGGACGATTCATGAAATAAATCAACACACATTGAGGGGCCTAACCTGTCAATCCTATAAACCTTTCACCTTGTTTACACACCCCAAATTTTCTCCTCTGCCATACCACTGTTCACGCCATCACTCATCCTCACCTCGTTACTTTCACAGACCAACAACAAACTCCCATAACTCACTCATAAAACAACCAAGTCCACCTTGCATCCTCAAGCATCCATTTTACAAAGGACAGAAGACAAAATATTATGGTTGGGATCATAAGACTTGGGCACCACTCAAGATTAATGGCCAAGATGAGACTTTGAAGACACTCACACAACAAACACACCCTTGTTCTGTCTCAGTGAAGAAACACAAGAGAAATTGAAGACTTGATGAGCTTTTAGTATAAATAGGACTAGTATAGCTAATTTGTATTTTGTCGAATTTTTGTTAAGTCCATTATTGTATTAACAAAGTTTGTCCATTTTTAATATTGCAATTTAATTACTTGTGTTTTAATTACTGTCATTTAAATTTTTAGCATTGTAATCTCTTATTTTAAGTTAATGAAATTTTTAAGCTTTCTTTAAATATTGTCATTTAAGTTAAATTGTCATTTAAATACCATTGTTAAGCTCTTGTATAAGCTTTTGAGTCATTAAAAGTTTATATAAAAGTTTGTTTAATTTTCTGTCTAAAAAAAATCAAAAACAAATCACAAAAAAGCTCACCCCTAAAGTACCTCAGCAATTTGGAAGATAAGCTAGCAAGGGAAGAGCTTATAGACCATACTAGCTTGTAGATTACTTTATTTGCCCTGTTTTGAGTAAGGGCTTTGTAAGTTTCCATTTTCTAATTTTGCTTATTTATTGTTCATCTGCTTATTATTGCTCATTTCATGCTTATTCTTGCTTATTTATGTTATTTGTTGCCTTTTCATGCTTGTTTATTGCTTTTATGTACTTTGTTTAAGCTTTTCTTCAAAACTATCCATTTTTTGCCTTTAAACTGCTCATTCTTTGTTTGCTTAATTGAGTGCTTATTTCTATGAGTTTATTGCTTATTTTTGCTTAGCATTGAATGCTTGTTAACTATCTTTAAGGTTCTTAGCTTAAAACTCTTCAAATCAATTTAAAATTTGATTTCCAAAACTTAAAGGGGTGTTTGGTTTAAGACCCAAAGTGGGTCAAATTTGTTTAAAATCCTTTTGGGTCACTTGGCCAATTTGTACAAACCTTTTTAAGTTGTTTTTAATCAGTTTTCAAAAGATTTTAAGTTTGAAAGAAAGTTTTTAAGTTCTTTTTATAAGTTACTTTGAAACTGTGGTGACAGAATAGTTCTAAAGTGCTTATTTGATTAAGCTTACAAAACCATCTTTTAAGTGTTGTTTTTGTGTCCTTTCAAGTGTCAAAATGCAGTAGTGAAGAGTCTTTGGTCATTTGAGTTTTTGTCCAAAAACTGTCAAGTCATTATTTTAAGGTTTCAAAAGCCATTTTTCAATCTTATGTCTAGCTTAGTTAAAATTGTTTTTAGCTTTTGAAATTTTGAGCATAAGCTCATTGGAGGTCAAACTCCATCTGTTTTAACTTATTTTTCATTTTGAAGCTTATTTTCTAGCTTATAATTAGGTCTGCAGTTACCCCTTGTCTTTTAAGAGAAAACCAAAAAAAGTAGCATTTTGAAAAATTAACATTTTCACTTCACTTTTTCAGGGCTTATTAGAATTTCAAACTCTCTTTTCTTTGTAGTTTTAGATAGCTTATAGGCTAAGATTTAAGCCAGTATAAGCCCCATACCCATAAGGTTCCAATAAAGGGCTTAAAAATAAGCCTAAAAGTGCCCTCATAGGCTGTTTGCTTGACAGTTTTAGCCCACTTTGCTTATCTGCTTTTTCTTGCTTTTCAGCTTATATTACTTGCTTATTTTAGTTAGACTTGCTTATTAGGTATAGGATTGCATCTGTTTTTGCTTATCTTTCTTTTTCATTTGCTTATTTGCACTTTTAGCTTAGAAAGTTTTAGTTTAAAAGCTTTTTGAGGAATTCTGTCATATTAAACTTAGTTTAGATTATTTTCTTTGCTTATTCATGTTCCCTAGTGCTTATTAGGTGTAGTGTAGTATGTTTTAGCTTATTTATGCTTTGTAACTGCTTATTGAGTTTTAAAATAGCTTAACAGTTTAGCCATTTAGCCTTTTAGTCTAAGTTTAGTAATCTGTCACTTTTCAGCTTATTTCTGAGCTTATTTTTAAGTTATAAAAATTTTGTTTTCACAAAAGTTGCTTATTTTTTGCTTATTTAAAAAGTTGTAAAAAATGGCAAATAAAAACATTTGGGAGTAGGGGAAGCCCCAAGTGAGCAGGGCTCGAACTCGGGACCTCAACCCCACTTACTAAACATTTTAACACAATACACAATACCACTAGCGCCCTTGGGTCTTTTCCGTTTTCTTTTGCATACATTATTCTTTTATTACCTTTTTAGTCAAGTTTAGCTTATAAGCTGTTTTTGCTTTTTAACAGCTTATTTCGATAAGCTGTTTCCACCTTCTTATTTTTCTTAGGATCTTCACTGTTTAATGCACTTTCCCTAAATTTTTTAGATTTTTATAAAATAGTTTACTATTTTTAATCATTTTATTTCATTTAATCTGTTTTTAATTCATAAAAAATTATTAAAAAGTCAAAAAAATCTATTTCTTTTTTAGAAAATTTTCTTTTATCATTTAGGACTTAGGAAAATTAAATTTGCGTTCGTAGAGTTAAAATTTCATAATTTGGTTTTTTAAAGAACGGGTTTCGATCCCGTTCTCGTTTTTAGGTTTAAATCACTAGTTTGCTTTCGTTTTTAGGTTTTCTTTATTTATTTTTGCATTTTAAATATTGAAATATTAAAACCAATCCAAAAATCTTTGACCATTCAAAAAACGCGATCACGAACGTAATCCAATCTTCAATTCACGCCTCGTTGGGAAACGACTCGGGAGATTTTTGATTTTCCTTTGGTCAAAAGGAATTTTTTGAGTCTTTCGGAATACGTATACTATAATTGATATATAAACGACCCTAAAAAGCCGGTTATCATTTTGGCGCCGTTGCCGGGGAGGTGTGTGCGATTATCGTGAATACGTTTGAAGATTAGTTTTTGAAGACCCTTCCTCGTGAAGTTATCATTTTCTGTTTGTGAATATATTTTCTTATTATTAAAAATTAAAAAATACCAACAATACTTTTCCTAAAGTATTGAAAGTACCAAAAAAGTTAAAAAACCAACAAAACAAATCGTGTTGTCAATCGTTATAATCGGCTCACCTTTGAATTACAAACTATAAGGAGGGTTTAAGGCGGGCTTGATCCAAGGAACATCGCCCAAAAAGGTATAACGCTTTTAAATCGCTTCGGCGTGCTAATTCCTTCCGCTCTCTTGTGCATAGTTTAAAGAGCTACCGTGGACTTTTAACTTCCGGTTACCAAGAATATTGTATTTTTCTTGTATTTAGTGCATGCGCACTCGTTCTTCTTCTAATCTCATTGGTAATTCTTCTTCTAATCCAACTACTTCAAATCCGAAACGTCGTAACCGTAGATGTTCAAAGAAACCGTTTTCTCTTGAAGAATCTCCCGTAGTTACGATGGCTGATCAACGTACTATGGCGGAATTGCTCCATGCACCCACCGAGGATTATGCGGAGGCAATTGTGGTTCCACCAATTCTTGCGGCTCATTAATATGATGACTTCGGACCAATTCTTCAGACTCGAGAAAGACAATCCTCATGATCACATTCGTTGGTTTAACAAAATAACTTCCACAATCAAATACAAGGATGTGCCGAACTCGGCGATTAAGCTCATGCTTTTTCCATTCTCTCTTGCGGGGGCAGCCCGTCGTTGGCTCGAAAAAGAACCCCCTCGTTCTATTCTCACTTGGGAAGATCTTGTTTCCAAATTCATCAATGAATTCTTTCCTCCCTCAAGAACGATAAATCTCCGAAATGAAATTTCCACCTTTCAACAACGTTTTGATGAATCGTTTCATGAGGCATGGGACCGTTACAAAGATCTCCTTCGTGCATGCCCTCATCATGGTTTTACCGAATTGCATCAACTTGATACCTTCTACAATGCCTTAAACCCAGCCGACCAAGATTCTTTGAATTCTGCCGCCGGTGGCAATCTTTTGGAAAGACGTACTCAAGATGTGTTGACGATTATCGAAAACAAATCCAAGGTCCGCAATTCACGAAACAAATCGATTGTTTCTCAAGTGAAATCAAGTGATGTTAATTCTTCTTCTTCCTCTGAGATAGCCAAACTTACTCATGTAGTAAATCAGCAAACAAGTGCTGTGACTACCGCCATGACCGCTATTCTCAAACAATATCAAGCAACCCCATCTCTAGCTTCCGTAAAAGCCGTTGAGGAAATTTGTGTTACTTGCGGTGGTGCTCATCCTTATTATTAGTGTCTCGCCGCCGATGGCAACACTTTCCTGGAATTTCGGGATAATATTCAAGGATATGTTTTAGCAGCCGCGGTTAACTACAATCAAGGTAATGCCGGTTATCGTCCTCCGAGTGTGGCTAATCAAATTCGACCACCGGGTTTTGCTCAACCAAATGTGCAAAATAATCAAAATCGGTTTAGCCAGCCTTAAGGATATAATCGAGGAATCAATTTCAATCAAGATACATCTAATCAAGCTCCAATTCAACAAAATCAAGTTGTTCCTTTAAGTGAGTTGGAGAAAATTAAGAAGATAAATGAGGTTAATATAAAAGCCATGCAAGCTCAAATTAACAATGTGAAAAATGAGTTAAGAAATGAAATGCAAACTTCGATTCAAGCTTCAATGTCTAACCAAACCAATGAGCTTAAGAACATGATGGCTAGTTTTTTCCAAATGAACACCGCTTCTACCTCGGGTTCGGGATCTCTCCCTAGCAACACCATTGCTAACCCGAAAGGTGAATTGAAATCCATCACCACCCGAAGTGGTCTTGTTCTTGATGGACATTCCATTCCTATGCCTCATCCGTTCATTAATCCGGAGGAGGATGAACGTGCAGAGGAGACTTTAACAGACTCGGAACTCACTGAGTATACCATTAAGGTCCCACCTCCTCTTGTCCAAAAAGCTAAACCTACTTCTCTAAAGAATTATGTGGTGCACAAAAGGGATCCTCTTCACCCTAATATCCCTTATCCTTCAAGAATGAACCAAGAAAAACAGCAAGAGAAAGATGAAGTCCAAATTCACAAATTTTGGCAAATGTTCAAACAACTTCACATCAATATCTCTCTTGCCGATGCTTTGGTTCTAATCCCGAAATACCAAAAGATGCTTAAAAGTCTCCTTTCCAATAAGGAGAAACTTTTAGAGCTGGCAAATACACCCCTCAATGAAAATTGCTCAACGGTTATCCTTAAGAAGTTACCCGAGAAACTTGGAGACCCTGGGAAATTTCTCATTCCGTGTGGTTTTAGTGAGCTCAAGTGCAAGGCCCTAGCCGATCTAGGTGCTAGCATCAACTTGATGCCACTCTCGGTTTGGAAAAAGTTAGGTTTACCCGAGCTTATTTCCACCCGCATGACCCTTGAACTAGCTAACCGGGCAATTTGTACACCGGCTGAAATTGCAAGAGATGTCTTTGTTCCGGTTGGAAAGTTCACATTCCCTGTCGATTTCATCATCGTTGATTATGAAACCGATCCTCGAGTCCCCATCATCTTGGGAAGACCTTTCTTATGGACCGCTCGTGCTTTGATTGACGTTCACGGAGAGGAAATGATTCTCTGTGACGGTGACGAAAGATTAATCTTGAATATGAGACATGATACTTCAAGCTATTCTAACAAGCCTAAAAAAGAATCAATTAACATGATTGACATCTACAATGTCTCTCATGAAGATTATCTTGAGGACTTGTTTGCAAATGAAAAGATAACAAATCATCTGAGTGGAAATCTCACTCCAATTTCGGACCCTATTGTGTCTTCTTCTCCCACACTTACTTCCCTAGAAGAAAGTGATTTAATTTGGGAAGAATTCGAAGCTTATCTCGCAAGTGATTCATTTCCACCGGGGAGTGATGATACCAACTTTGACTCGGAGGGAGATCTTCGTTTAATTGAGGAATTATTAAATAATGATCCTTTATCTCCTCTCCCTCTTTCTCATAATCCATTAAGTGGCAGTACCACTTCTTCTTCTCCTGACCATTTGCTCAAGGAGTTCGCCGATGAACGCACTCTTATTACATTTCCACCAGGAAATGATGATCTTCCTTTTGATATCGAATCCGATCTTAGAGAAATAGAATATTTGCTTAACCATGATCCTACCAAGGAAATTGATTCTATTCTCGAGGATTCAGTTGATGAGGGTAATCTTGCAGATCCTAATAACGATCTTGTTGATACCATTCCTGAGATGTTCACCGATGAACATACTTTTGATTATTCATTTCCACCATTATATGATGATGTTAATGATGATCTTGTTGAACTTGAGTCCGATAATGATGATGTTTATGATGATCCATTTGACTCCAAGGAAGATAAAATCAAAGAGTCTAAACTCTTGATTGATGAACTTGATCCCCCTAGATCAAGTGATTTCCTTCCTTCCCCCGAGTGTGACTCGGTTCTCTATGAGGATTTTTGCAAGGTTGATGCTTTGTCTTTAACCAATAACGAGGAAAAAGTATTTAATCCGGGTATACTCATTCATGAGAACCTTTTTGAAGTCACTATTCGAGTAACACTGGATAAGAATGTAAAGAAGATATCCATATCTAATGCTTCTTTAATTCTTAAGGATTTTAATACTCCTCTTTATGAATTTCCTTTCCACAAAGAAGTTCCCGGGTCCGAAACTCTACTCTTGTTTTCATCCAAAAATGAGGAAAAAGTTTTCAACCCCGAGATTCTCACTTCTAAAGGAGTTCGTACTTCTCTTTTCCCGGAATTATCTCATCGGGGCTCTAAAGCTTTCAAAGTCATTAAAATATTTGAAAGCCCGATGGAGATTTTTCCTTGCTCTTATGGAGAGGACATCCGTATTTTGGATGTTCCGTGTCTCCATTTTTATCCCCCATGAACAAATCAATTCGGGGGATGGGTCAAGCTAAGTGACCTAAAACAAGCGCTTCGTGGGTGGCAACCCATGCTTATCTTAATCTAATTATAATAGTAGTAATGAATAAGTGTGTTGTGAGGAGGCTCGCCTCTTCTTTTCCGTGCTTTGTGTTTTGTGTTGTATTTATAGGATTGCCCCGGATTTTGAAGCCTCTCGTGCTTGCGGTTTTTGTCCTTCGTTCACTCGAGCTTCACATCCTCAGCTTCATTTTGGGAATCCAATATCCAAATATTATCGACTAACGTTTATCTTTGCGCACACTTAATAAACGGCCTTAGATTTACGTAGAGACCCTTCTTAAAACATTGAGGACAATGTTTAGTTCTAGTATGGGGGGAATCTATCGATTTGATTGTGCCTGTAGCCGTTGTTTTCACGTAATTCCGTTTTTACCACCAAAAAATGAAAAAATTTAAAATTTTTCAAAAATAAAATAAGTTTTTTGTCACAATTTTGACTTTTCTGCTGGGTAGAATAAGAATAAATTTTGACTTGATCGAGCGTGTTGAGCTCTAGCTTGTTCCTTAACTTTTAGACTAAGCATTCGCGGATCTTTACGAAGAACAGAAAATGATAGAGTTAAGTATGAGTTAGATGCTAAACAAGGATTAGTTGGAAATCTTAAGAGCTCATAAGTGTAGTTTGTGGCTTTTCTCTCCCATAAGCTTCTAACCGGACTAATAATGCGTGCTCTCTTCGAAAATTAAACTTAAATCAACAATTTTTTAAGTATAGTCGATATTAATAATTTTAGTTCAAATTTATACTTAAATTTTCTAAAAAGAAATTTTCTCTATATCGTGGTATTATATCTAAAAAAATGAGTTAATAATAATAATAATAAACTGTGGGCTAATAAAAGTTTACTGTATCTTGCCGGCTCACAACCGATGTTGCAGACGGCGTATTTCAGTTCATGAATACGTCGTATTATGTATTTGACAATTTTTTTCTGGGCAAATTTATTACAGGTTAAAATGGACGACCCCACCTTACTCTGGCGGAGTATATCCGACTAGAGGAAGAAAAAGCTCGCATGGTGGTAAGGTGTATAAATTGGGAAACTGTACGTATGGTATGATATAGGCTAATGGAAGACGTTCCGACCCGGATCTGTTGAACCTGAATAACCCAGGTATAGTCTTTAACGACATGATAACATCTGAAGTAGCACTTTCGTGAAGGCCTACGGTAAAATACTCTTAATAAACGATGAAATTGACTTAGAATATCGTTTGACGAATGCGCGAAGAGATTGCACGGTCATTTTGACAAAAAATCCTTTTTTACATAATAATTTCTGTCAACGATTTAAAAACGGCTTTGAAAAATGATAATGATAAAGTCAATATGCCTTTGCTTCCATCACCCAAGCGTACGGTCAGTTATTTTTATGATTTATATAACACCCCGTGTTTTCAGGTCTCATTACGATTTCAATAACTCTATTTTCTTTCTAATTATAACATTTTTACGTGTTTACCCTTATTTTAAATCAACTAGTTAAACCTTAATAAGTAAAATTTAACCTAAGACTTCTTATTAACGCGAATAATACTACGTGAGCTAAAGAACTCTAGTAACATTTTTCCTTATGACTTAGCTAACCATAAGCATATATACATGTTATCATTTCACCACTTAGTATTAATTCTAATAAGTAAATTTGGACTAGACTTCTATTTCTTTCTTGATTTTCAAATGATGCAAACAATGGAAGTCCTTAATCAATAAACATAGTACAAGAAACTAATTTAACTTCCTAAAAGATAGACAAAAATTTCGTGTATACTCCCCCTCCAAATTTCATCAAAGCTGTGAATGTTAAATTAGATAATGATACACAAAATCCTATCCCTAATTTAACTCTTTACCCAACGAATAAAGCCCATTATCCCTTTTCTCAAAAACCCACACCCACTCGTGATATATAGCATGCTATCCTCTTGGTTTTGCTTACACGCATAACACAGTAACCATCTTTTATATACTGTACATTGACCGAGTGAAGCCCCAAAAATCCTTTACCCCATTTGGATTTACATTAGAACGTGACTCCTATTGGAAACACTATGCCTGCATCCTTTGTAGGTATAAGGAGACTGTCAAACACAAAGAACACAACACAACTTCCATATTCATCATACCCTCTCCTCATCTTTGGGTTTCCTTGTCCTCCTACTTCTGATTTCGACATACACACACACAATCCTTACACCTTCATTATCTCCATAAACCCTAGAAACCCTAATATCTCCAACGAAACCCTAACTAGTTTCGTTAGTGTTTCGTTCCCTTGTTAGTCGTCCTCATTAAGGCAACAAGAAGGGGTGGGTTCGTGACCATAGGAGTGCAAACGGTAGTGAAAAAAAATAATTCATTGGTTTGGGTATTCAGTTTTGCATACGTGAAGGATAAGGGGGCCGAGTATTCATCATCATCGTTGAGTCTAGTCTCCTACACGTTCGTCCTTGAGCTTTGTGAGCAATCCTTCTTTGTAAATTATCTTTTATATATACAATTCATATGTCATAGTTGTGTGCTTGAAATTCTTAACACAAAAACGGTTTTGGTTACTTTATGATATACCACTCGAATAGCAGTGAAAACCTTTATAAAATTTGTAAAGTGACTAATAAGTTATGAGCCATGTTTATGCTAGGGTATTAAGTGTAGAACTCAGCCCATTAGTAGCTTAGACGCGTTTGTTAAATAAGAAAAGAAAACGCATATGAATTGTTGGTATAAAACGCAACCCACACCTATAATTTTATGTACATTATTCGGCCTCTAGACATGGAGCATATAAAACGAACTTTCCACAACAACAAGCTTAAAATTAAGCTGTTTATAAGCCTTTTAAAAGGCTATGAGACGAAAAGAAAGAAAAAATAAGCAGGTGATTAAGTTATTGGAGAAAAAATGGACCAAAAAAAAACAAAAACACTGTTAACAACAGTTTTATGACAATAGAGAAAAGAAAAAAAAATCGAGCACTGTTTGACAAAAAAAACGACAACAAAAATAAGCTCAAAATAAGCTTAAAATCACGACACCCAGCAAACACAAATACATAACACCCCCGGTTAGCTCTTGATACCAATTGTACGCGATATAAAACACCTTTTCGGGAGTTCTTGGTTGATCAAAATAAACTAGATGGATCATTGTGTAGTTTTAGTGAGAGAAAGTAGAGAGAGGGGATGAACACTAAAAGATGGAATATTAGATTGAAAGGAAAATGAAAAGGAATAAATGAACATCCACCCCCTCATGGAGAGCCATGAGGGGTATTTATACAAGAAGAAAAAGTTAACTATTCATAGTTAACATAAAAGACCCCTGCGTGATACGCAGTGACCAAAACTAATCCAATTCATGTGTAAGACGCCAGCTTCACTAAAAGTGAGGCTAACAAAATGACCATTTTGGACAAGACTTATTTAACGAAACTTGTAGACGACCTGGTCAGGTTTTTAAATCTGTTTTTAGTTGGCATTTTCATAGAGTAACGAATATAAAAACAAATCCTAAAACTCTACGCGTGTCACACGTATTTTAGAAATAACACTTAACTTTTCTCTAACACGTTTGCTTTATTTTTGTCACAACTTAACCGATTTATTTAACGCACTTAGAGACCAAACCAAGGGCTGAACTAAACTAACATTTTAGAGTATATGTGACCTAGTTTCCTAAAAGTCTGAAGTCGTAAATTGCATACTTATATTTTGACCACGTTGACCCAATAAAGTTGACCATTTTAACATGAGAATTCATTTTCAAACATCATTATTTTAAATGGAGCTCAAGCACACACTAGGGACGAGATTGCAAGTATTTAGTTTTATATTCTCCGTTTAGTAAATATGTATTATTTTTACGTAGGTTGCGGATAAAGTCTTTTGCATCGTTTTTCGTGCCACTACCTTGCTATTCCGTTATCATTACTTGATGTGAGTTTATAGTCCCCATCTTACATTTTTAATCATTTATCAAATCTCGGGGATGAGATCATGTTTGTTTTACAAAATGGATGCAAGTACATTTTAAATTCAAATGTTACGAGTTTGCCTAAGTAGCTATAACCCACTATGCCCATCATCATGAACCGTTAATTACTGGATTGTAAGCGCGAATGTTATGAATAGATCTATTTGGGAATAAACATCCCCGTTCGGGCAAGTAGCGCTTGCTAGTTTACCGGTTGGCCGGGAACGACGAACGTATACCATATCGGACTCATAGATGTTACGGGTTGAACATCTACATTGGGCATCATCATTTATATGTATTTGTTATACATACATTGTTTAGCTTCGGTGTCATGAGCTTAGTGCATATCGTAATACATTTTTGTGATATTGTATTTGTTGCTTTATTACAGGGAAATCTTGCTATCCGCTTCATTAAATTTATAAACCTATAAATTCACCAACATTATTGTTGATAGTTTTAAACATGTTTTCTCAGGTCAATAAGGTGCAAGTCATGGGTACATTGGATGGTCGTCTTTTGAAGTCATATTACTATAAAGATTTACGTGCATTACATTTTGGGATATTGTTATGTTGTGAAATCTTTACTCTTTCAAGTTAAACAAATTAAGCCTATGGGCTTTTGTAACGAACCATTTATGAAATCCAATGTATTAGTTTTAAACGGCTCTTATAGATGTCGTTCTTATATCTTGTGCTATTGATCTATGAGGTAATACCCTCGGAATATCATATTCTGCTGTAACCTATTTTGGGGGTGTTACAGATTGGTATCAGAGCCAAGGTTATAGAGAACTAAGTCAAATGTTTTTACTTGGTCTATAACCGCTTTTCAAACATTGTGTCATTCAAAAGTTTTTCAAATGGACATTCATGCAAACGGGTATTGTTGCATCTAGTTTGCATCTAATATACATGCTTGCATGTCATGCATCATTTTAGCATTAGTTGATTATACTAAATGCTTACATAGTTATATACGTGTTAATATTACAGTACGTATATTACTGCTTGTCCTATATAATATACTTATAGAAGTTTATATTATGGTTACAGATTAGCCATGTCATCAAATAACGCATCGTGTTCAGTCACCTATATGTCCATATCCTCTGATTTAAATGGACTATCATAGGGCATTCCACGTGTGAATGCTGGCGAGCTTCCAGAGATGGACCTCTACGAGGAGGTTGGCCAACAAGGACAGGTATCACCACTGTCACCTGCTTATGTACCTGACCTCATGGAGTTGGAGGAGCATGTACCAGTATATGTTTCGAAGCCAGAGCACCCAGAGTACCGTGCACCATCAGATGATGACATTTAGGTCGAGGATCAGCCTTATGCTGATGATGCCTCATCGACTGCTGAGTCACCTGGAAACATTGATGACTCGGATTCGATGGAGGAGGATACTAATAAGGATTCTATTGATTATCCAGTTGAGCTTGAGGATGGCGATGAGGATGACGATGAGGATCCCAAAGAGGATCATACTGAGGAGAATAAGCCTGAGGATGAATACGATGATGATGATACAGATGATGAGGATAAGGAGCCCACTAAGGACGAGGAGGAGGAGGAGCACATAGCTCTAGCTGACTCTTTTGCAGTACCTATTGTTGACCCTGTTCCCTCAGCTAGGGATACAGAGGTATTTGAGACTGATGAGTCTGCACCTACACCTAGATCACCTCAGACTAGGGTCCATTTTTCTCAGACACGTCTTCGTAGGGCACTCTCGTGAGGTGACGAAAGATTCATAGAGAGAATATGAGCCTGATACTTCAGCTATTTAACAAGCTAAAAAGAAATCAATCAACATGATTGACAGCTACAAGGTCTCTATGAAAGATTGATCTTGAGATTGTTTTCAACAAATCATAGAGTGGCAATCCCACTCCATTTTCGGACCCTTATTGGTTTCTTCTTCTCCCCACACTTAATTCCTTATGAAGAAAGTTGATTTAAATTTGGGAAGAATTCGAGCTTTATATCAAAGTGATTTATTTCCACCGGGGAGTAAGTAATGATACGACTTTGACAGGAGGGAGATCTTCGTTTAATTGAGGCATCACCCCTCTCATAGAATTATTAAATAAAGATCCTTCATCTCCTTCGACCTCGCTTTCTCATAAGCCATTAAGTAGCAGTACCACTTCTTTTCTCCTGACCATTTGCTGCTCGAGGAGTTCGCCGATGAACTCGCTCTTATTACATTTCCACCGGGAAATGATGATCTTCCTTTTGATATCGAATCCGATCTTAGAGAAATAGAATATTTGCTTAACCATGATCCTACCAAGGAAATGGATTCTATTCTCGAGGATTCGGTTGATGAGGGTAATCTTGCAGATCCTAATAACGATCTTGTTGATACCATTCCCGAGATGTTCACCGATGAACATACTCTTGATTATTCATCTCCACCATTATATGATGATGTCGATGATGATCTTGTTGAACTTGAGTCCGATAATGATGATGTTTATGATGATCCATTTGACTCCAAGGAAGATAAAATCAAAGAGTCTAAACTCTTGATTGATGAACTTGATCCCCCTAGATCAAGTGATTTCCTTCCTTCCCCCAAGTGTGACTCGGTTCTCTATAAGGATTTTTCCGAGGTTGATGCTTTGCCTTCAACCAATAACGAGGACAAAGTATTTAATCCGGGTATACTCATTCATGAGAACCTTTTTGAAGTCACTATTCGAGCAACACCAGATAAGAATGTAAAGAAGACCACTAATGCTTCTTTAATTCTTGAGGATTTTAATCCTCCTCTTTATGAACTTCCTTTCCACAAAGAAGTTCCCGGGTCCGAAACTCTACTCTCGTTTTCATCCGAAAATGAGGAAAAAGTTTTCAACCCCGGGATTCTCACTTCTAAAGGAGTTCATACTTCTCTTCTCCCGGAATTATCTCATCGGGGCCCTAAAGCTTTCAAAGTCATTAAAATTTTTGAAAGCCCGATGGAGATTTTTCCTTGCTCTTATGGAGAGGACATCCGTGTTTTGGATGTTCCGTGTCTCCATTTCTATCCCCCTTGACCAGTTCAAGTATGGGGGGATCGGGTCAAGCTAAGTGACCTTAAACAAGCGCTTCGTGGGTGGCAACCCATGCTTATCCTAATATAATTATAATAGTAGTAATGAATAAGTGTGTTGTGAGAGAGGCTCGCCTCTTCCATTTTCCGTGTTTTGTGTTTTGTGATTGTATGTCCAGGATTGCCCGGATTTTGAAGCCTCTCGTGCTCGTGGTTTTGTCCTTCGTTCACTCGAGCTTCACATCCTCAGCTTCATTATGGGAATCCAATATCCAAATCTTATCGACTAACGTTTATCTTTGAGCATACTTAATAAACGGCTTAGGATTTACGTAGAGACCCTTCTTAAAACATTGAGGACAATGTTCAGTTCTAGTATGGGGGGATCTATCGATTTGATTGTGCCTGCAGCCGTTGTTTTCACGTAATCCCATTTTTACCACCAAAATACCAAAAAATGAAAAAAATTGAAAATTTTCAAAAATAAAATAAGTGTTTTGTCACAATTTTGACTTTCCTGCTGGGTAGAATAAGAATAAATTTTGACTCGATCAAGCGTGTTGAGCTCTAGCTTGTTCCTTACCTTTTAGACTAAGCATTCACGGATCTTTGCAAAGAACGGAAAATGATAGAGTTAAGTATGAGTTAGATACTAAACAAGGATTAGTTGGAAATCTTAAGAGCTCGTAAGTGTAGTTTGTGGCTTTTCTCTCCCATAAGTTTCTAACCGGATTAATAATACGTGCTCTCTTCAAAAATTTTAAACTTAAATCAACAATTTTTGAAGTATAGTCGATATCAATAATTTTAGTTCAAATTTATACTTAAATTTTCTAAAAATAAATTTTCTCTATATCGTGGTATTATATGTTAAAAAAATGAGGTAATAATAATAATAAACTGTGGGCTGATAAAAGTTTACTGCATCTTGCCGGCTCACAACCGATGTTGCAGCCTTCTAAAAGGTCGAGGATTTCATTAGTTTAATGGATGTGTAATTATATTAAGTGTAGTAAACGTGAATTAATAAATATAGGGAAAATCTCTTTTTCTTAAATTTAAATATGCTTTTGAACTAAGACTATTTCGTTTTAAGTTGTGATTTTATGTATAAACGGGAAACCTAAGAGTTTTTTGAAACCGAAGGTCCGTGAGTCTCGATACTAGTCTCTGTGGGGTGTCAAAAGCCTGGTCACTTAGCCGCAAGGTTGGGATGTGCCGAGACAAAAGTCGCTACATGAGATGATCTCGCCTTCAAACTCATTATTCTCGGGTGGAACGTGAAGCATAGAAATTTTGCAAAACGTTGATCCATGGTTGAAATTCGAAATAAGCACATTCACCTAAAATATAATAATTGCCGGGAGCTAAAAGTTCACAAGTTACAAGTATGAGTAGTGTTAGCATCTTAACTTATATTTAACGGTGATTTCATTTTTAAGCTTGGTTTGGGATAAGTGAAAAGTCGAGAACGATGAATTTATCCTTTTTGGGGCATTTTAGGATTGAAATGTTTCTTGTTCCGTGACCCTAAAGTTATAAAAATAACGAAAGTCAAACGTTCTAGTTACTTGCTTAATATGAAAAGTACAAAAAAATGAGAAAAAGGAAAAATACAAAAATATGTGTCGGAATAAGTGTGAATATTTAAAAATGGTCAAAACGGGGCTTTTCTAAACTATTGATTCTTTAATTCCCCTCGATGAACACTTAGCTACTTTTCGAGGTAATTAGTCGAGGGGGATTGAGATTCTTGGTTTTCTTAAGTGTTTACTTATGGCATTGCGTGAGGACACGACAATAGTTTAGTATGGAGGATTTTGGTATGTGTTTAATTACACATACCCTTTGCCTATAAAAACGGACTTAAAAGACCAAAAACATACCAAAAATACATTGTATTTGTGTGTTTTGCATTTATATTGTGCAGGAAACGGATATCAACAAAAAGGACAAAAACGAAGCCAAAACGGACAAAACCGAGCACGGAATGGAAAGAGCGCAAAAAGCCAAAGTCAAAGTCAACAAAAAGTCAAAGTCAAAGTCAACCAAAAAGTCAACCCCAACAAAATCAAAAGTCAAAGTCAAAGACAAAGCCGAACCGAAGAAATACTTAATGGGTCAACCCGCACCCATCTAATGGGCCGGGTCAGCCCATTAAGCATTCAAGTATAAGACTTATAAGCCTTATGCCTTAAAACCCTTTTAAAAATCCAAAACATTACCCGACCCAAACAAAAAAAAGCCCAAACCAATCCCTTAACCCACTTAACCCTCGTTAACCTATAAACCCTTTAAACCCTTTACATCGTTAGTCCTCAAGGACTAACATTGTTAGTCCAAAAGGACTAACGATGCAATAACTTACCAAAAACAAGGGATTAACCCTGTTATCTTCACACAAACCCTTTTCCCGCCAACCCTCATTAACATTATTCATCTGTCACTATCCTCGCCTCGACCTCTCCCATGCATCCAAACAAACCAAAATCAAACCCCACACCACAAAACACCAATTCCACCTTGGCAATCCCTCGAATTCTTATTGGGTCAAAGGAAGAAAACAAAAATTAAAGGGCTCAGATTGATGAACTTGGAGAGCACACAATTTGGATGGCTAAGATGATTTTTTACAACTCACTCTCATAAGAAACACACTCTCTGAAGAACTCACAGAAGAAGCACACAAAGAGAGAGCCAAGACCTTAGTGTTTTATCTATATATAGGATTACTTGTAAGCCTTTGGGCAAGTAGTATCTATCGAGTTAGCTTTTAAGTTTTTAATTTTCAGCTTATATTAAGTTTTTAAGTTTATTGTAATTTACTTTTAAAAGTCGTGTACTCTTGTTTTTAAGTTAATGAAATTTAAGTTTTATGTTAAAATCTTGTTTTTAAGTTAAAGTATTTTACGTTTTAAAACTGTTTTATAAGCTCACAAAAGCTCTTTTCACTTCTTACTTAAGTTGTTAACTTAAGCATTGTAAGTTTTTGTATAACTTATAAAGCTTAAGTCCATTTTTACCAAAAACCACTCAAAAAGCTCTTTTGAAAGATAAGCCAAAGAAGGAGGTGGGGGGGGGGGGCCCCCCCCCCCCCCCCCCCCCCCACCCCCCGTGGGGGCTTTTAGAGGTTCTATTGCTTGTTTTACACAAGCATAGAGCTTGTAGAAAGCTCTCTAAGAGCCCTTTTATCCTGTTTTAGTAAGGGATTTGTAAGTCCTCAATATTTCCATTTTTTTACCATTTTTTTAGCTTATTTATTGTTCATCTGCTTATTGTTGCTTATTATTCATGTTTAATGCTTATTTATGCCTTCTTGTAGTCTAGATTTTATTTGCTTAAGTTTTCATTAAAAACTGTTAGTTTTAGCTTATTACTGCTTATTTGAGTTGCTTTTTTTTAAAGTGCTTATCTGTGTTGGAATTTGCTTAATATTGCTTTTTTATCATCTGTCTCTAAAAACTTTGGCTTAAATCAGTTTGAACTAAGCTTAAATATGGTTAATGAGAACTTAAAGGGGTGTTTGGTTTAAGGGTCAAAGTGGGTCAAAATTGTTTTAAAACTGTTTGGGTCACTTAGCCAACTTTTACAAGCCTTATTTAAGTAATTTTAAGCTATTTTCAAGAGTTTGAAAGTCTTAAAGTTAGTTTTTAAGTTTTGACTAAATGGTGTTTGAATATGTGGTGACAAAACAAATTTCAAGTGCTTATTTGATGAGGCTTTTAAAAACTAGCTTTTAAGTGGTGCATTGATGTTGTTTATGCTCTCTAAATGCAGTAGGATCATAGTAGTTTAAGAGTGCATTTGCAATTGGAGTTTTAGTCAAAATCTGTCAAGTATCATAGTTTTCCTTTTCAAAGTAAAAGGCCATTTTTAATCTCAAATTTAGGTCAATTTAAGTTAGTTTTAGTATTTGAAATTTCTTGCATAAGCTCTTTAGTTATAGGTCTTTGTCTGTTTTAGCTTAATTTATAGTTTAGGGCTTATTAGATAAGCTTAATGTAGGCCTGCATCTTTGCATTTTGTCTTTTCAAAAACCAAAACTCAGCATACACTGAGTGTCACAAGCTTTTTCATAAGCCTTTTTAGTAGCTTATTTGAGTTTCAAACTCTTTTTTCTTTGCTGATTTAGAAAGCTTTTTGGACAAGCTTTTCAGTGGTATAGCCCATTAAGCCATAAGGATCCCTTTTCTAGCTTAAAATTAAGCTAGAAAAGTGCCTTTTGGCTGTTTGGTTACCAGATTTGGCCAAAAAGCTTATTGGCTTTTTAAAGCTTTGCTGCTTGTTTTCTTTGCTTATTTTTGTTCACATTTGCTCATTAGGTTAGGTATAAGCCCCTCTTAGCTTATTTAGCTTAGTTTCGTGCTTATTAGTTCTAAAAAAAGCAAACCAGTTTAGCTCTTTTAGTCCTTTAGTTAAAAAAGCCAAGTCTGTCACCTTTTTCAGCTTTTTTAGTTATTTATTTGCTTATTTTTGCTCCTAAGTACTTATTAGGTTTGTTTTAAGGCCCTTGTAGCTTATTTAGTTTAGTTTTAGCTTATTCATAGCTTTTAAGTTAAAAAAGTTAAGTATTAAGTCATTGTTAAGATTTTAAGCTACTGTCACTCTTTTTAGCTTATTTCCGTGCTTATTTGTGGTTTGTATAAAAAGTCACTTTTTTAAAATTGCTTATTTTCGGGTCTTAAAGCTTTTCTATAAAAAAGTTTGCAAAATAAAAAACATTGGGAAATTGGGAAGTCCAGGGTGAGCAAGGCTCGAACTTTGGACCTCACCAACCTCAACCAACGATTTACATACACCACACATAACCACTAGCGCCCTTGGGTCTTTTCCGTTTTCTTTCGCAAACATTATTGTTTTAACACCTTTTTAGCCAGTTAGCTTATAAGCCCTTTTTTTGCTTATTTCGTAGCTTATTTGATAAGCTTTGTTCACCATTTTATTTTTCTTAGGATTATCTTAGTTCAAGCCACTTTTTGTAATTTTTTCAGAATTTTTATAAATAGTTTAGTATTTTTAATATTTAATTTAGAAAAAAATAGTTTTTAATTCATAATAAATTAAATAAAAGTCAAAAAATATAATTCTTTTTTAGAAAATTTTTCTTTATCATTTAGGACTTAGGAAAATTAAATTTGATTTCGTAGGGTTAAATTTGTAAAATTTGGTTTTTTAAAGAACGGGATTAGGATCCCGTTATCGTTTTTAGGTTTTAAGCTTTAATTGCTCTCGTTTTTAGTTTGACTTTACTTGTTTTTGCTTACTAATTGTAGAAATAGAATCCAAACCAAAAAATCATTGAATCATTCAAAAACGCGATCACGAACTTAATCCCGATTCTCAATTCACACCTCGACGGGAAACGACCCGGGAATGGTTTTTTTAGGGATTTTGCTTTGGTTAAAAGTAATTTCCTCTATTAAAAGCCTTACGAAATACTTATCTCTTTATTATTGATCTTATCCTTATTATATATATATATATATATATATATATATATATATATATATATTTTATATTTTATATATATATATTCATATCTATATTATATATATATACTATATATAATTATATATATAATTTATAGCTTATACTATATATATATATTATATTTATATATATTAAGTGGACGAGAGTCACTTGCACTCCTTGAGGCAAGTCCTTCGAGCTCTCAGAACCCAAAGACCTTCCAACCAAAGAACAAAGGTTTAGTCTATGAAACCTTTGATTGGGATGAGGAAGAAGTTTTTGATGAGGAAGAAGTCACTCAGGGCAAGGTTCTGATGGCTCTAACTGATGATGAGCTCACTGTTGGAAAGAGTCATGCTCGTAATGGTGAATGGGTAGACATCACCATGAGAAAGGTAAACACTCTTCTCTCTATGGATGAAGATGCCGATTGGCAAATTTACCTGAAGTATATCAGCATTGATCTTAAGTTTGTTGAAGAGCAACGATTAAACTTACTTTCTAAGTATAACAAAATGGTTTTTGAATTAAATAAGTGTAGAGATGAATTGCTAATCTTAAAACAAGCCAAGCTTTATGCTGTCACATTTCAAATTCAAAACACTGAACTTATAAAGTTAAATCATGCTCTTCAAGAACAACTCAAAGAGGAGAAAAGGATCAATGAAAAATGGCTAACTAGCTCAAAAAATGTTAGTCAATGCATCAGTGAGCAAATTCCTCACCAAAAGAAGAAAGTTCTTGGTGGTGAAATGAAAATGAAAATCTTTTCGTTCCTGCTTCCATGGGGTATGACCAAGAAATGGTTCCAAAAACCAAAGACTGGGTTGAGAGACTCAATCCTGACAACAAACTTCCAAACTTTAATACTGGAAGAATTCTAGTCCCTGAAAGTCAAGCTATCAATGAGTCTCTTGAAACCTCAAATATTCCTGAATCATCCAAAGATTTTGAATCTGAATTCCTTACTCCACTACCTCCCCTGAAAATTCTTCAGGGAGCTTCACCAAGCTCAAAGGTAATGCCATTGATCTTTCAACCTCACTCTCCAAAAGAAAGACCATGCTTAGGTATCATAAAACATACAAAGCCTGAAACACAGGATTCTTCTAACGAAAGTGTTTCAGGAACTATCACTGTTAGTGAATCTAAGCAAACCACACCTTCAGTTCCTACTAAAGTCAAAGACACTAAACAAGAATCAAAGTTAAATGAATTAACCAAACTCGTTCAGATGTTAATAGATGAAAAGATCAACTCGGACCAAAATACTCAAGAATCAAATTCAAAGATTCAAAAGGCTGAGTCATCCAAATCAGTTGATTCATCTAAAATAAGTTAAGATTCTAAACCCAAAGTTCAGAGTACTGGCTCTGTCACTATACCAATCATTCAACTGATGATTGCTATAGGATTCTCTACTGCATGATATGCAAAAGGGAGGATCATAGGACCTCAGATCATGAGATGTATATTGCTTCACTAAAAAGAAGTGAGAACTACAAGGCTCAGCCTTATCAATATGCATCTCCTTCCAAGAAGATCCTGAGAGCAAAGGCAAAGCCTTTCCCACCATGCATACACTGTGGTTTTAATTATCACATGCCTAATGATTATAGAAACTACCCTGAGTGTGAAATTTGTGGAAGCTATGATCACTCCACCTCAGGACACAATCATGTTATTCAGATTAGAGGAGGAGCACTAGCAGAATCTTCTCAGTCTAATGAATCCTCAATTGGGGTAAAGTGTAATACATGCGGAAGCACTATACACTCTACCTCTGACCACAATGAGTTTGATTACTTCAAAAGAGAGACAAATCAGGGAGCCCATTTGCTACTTAGACAGTGGATGCTCAAGGAGTATGACTGGTGTCAAGAGTTATCTGCACAAATATGTAGAGCAACCAGGTCCTAAGGTAGTGTTTGGTGATAACGCATCTTGTATTACTGAAGGATATGGTTCAATAAAATGTGGGGGTATAGTTTTTACAAAAGTAGCCTTTGTAAATGGTCTTAAGTACAATCTAATTAGCATTAGCCAACTCTGTGATGCTAAGTATATTGTACAGTTTAATGATAAGCAAGGAACAATATTTAATGCTAACAAAGAAATTGTCCTAATAGCACCTAGAAGAAATGATGTATATGTCATTGACATGTCATCACTTACTCCAAATGGAGCCTGCTTCTTTGCCAAAGCCTCAGAAAGTGTAAACTGGCTATGGCATAAAAGGCTATCACACCTCAATTTCAAGAACATTAATAAACTTTCCAAACAAAACAAAGTTATTGGTCTTCCTTCTCTAGTTTATTCAAAGGATAAACCTTGCACAGCATGTGAAAAATGGAAGCACCATAGAGCTTCATTCAAAACTAAACAAAACTTCTGCATCAAGAAGTGTTTGCATCTTCTTCATATGGACTTGTTTGGACCAATAAGTCCAATGTCCATAAATCATGAGAAATATACCTTAGTCATTGTTGATGAGTACTCAAGGTACACATGGGTATACTTTCTCAGGAAGAAGAGTCAAGCACCTGAAATGATTATGTCTTTTATCAGGATGGTAGAAAACCAAAATGATGTAAAGGTCAAACAAATCAGAACTGATAATGGGACTGAGTTTAGAAATCATGAGCTTGAGAGTTTCTGTGATGAGAAAGGAATCTCTCAAAATTTCTCTTCTCCCTATACACCTGAACAAAATGGTGTAGCTGAAAGGAAAAACAGAACTCTCATTGAGGCTGCTAGAACTATGCTGAATGGATCAGTACTTTCTAAGCACTTCTGGACTGATGCAGTCAGAATAGCCTGCTATACTCAAAATAGATCAATCATTGTCAAAAGACATGATAAAACTTCCTATGAAATATTCAGGGAAAGAATTCCTGATATCAGTTACTTTCATGTGTTTGGATGTCCTGTGTTTATTCATAATCACAAGGATCATCTAGGCAAATTTGATGCTAAAGCTGATGATGGATATTTCTTAGGATATTCCTCTATCTCAAAGGCTTTCAGAGTCTATAACACAAGAAGACAACAAATAGAGGAAACTTATCATGTAACATTTGATGAAAGTATGGAAGCCATCAGGTTTACCAATACCTTAGTAGATGAGATAGGAATTAATGATTCTTTTCGATATCCTCCTGATGAATTTCAAGAAGATGACCCATCTAGACAATATCAAGTAGATTCTGATGTCTCATACTACATCATACCTCATGGACGTTCACTCACTGAAATTACCCAAGAAAATCATGTCCCTGAAGTAAATGCTCCTAATGAGCCTGAAATACCTCACACTGAGGATGCTGAAGGTCCTCCTAATCCAATCAACACTGAAGGGATACATGAACAAAACATTCAGAATGATCAAATGATCACTCAACCCACTGATGTACCATCAGAAAACAATACTGAAGTTTCAGGATCCATTACTGAACCTTTAGTCTGATGTCACTCTGTCTCACATCACAAATGAAGCCTTTACAAGTTCTCATCCTGTTCCTCAGGATAGATGGTCAAGATATCAACACATTGAACTTGTAAATATGGATTGATGCCATGCAAGAAGAACTGAATCAGTTCTACAGAAATAAAGTATGGACTCTTGTTCCTCTCCCTTATGGAAAAATAGCCATCGGTTCCAAATGGGTATTCAGGAACAAGAAAGATGAACATGGTACAACCACAAAAAATAAAGCAATACTGGTTGCACAAGGTTATAGTGGGGAAGAAGGAATTGATGATGATGAATCCTTTGCACTAGTGGCAAGAATGGAAGCCATCGGGATCTTTCTTGCTTTTGCCACATACATGAACTTCAAAGTTTACTAAATGGATGTCAAAGGTGCCTTCCTGAATGGTAAACTAAAAGATGAAGTTTATGTCAAACAGCCAACTAGCTTTGAAAGTAGTGAGTTCCCTGACTATGTCTGTAAACTTGACAAAGCTCTTTATGGGTTAAAACAAGCACCAAGGGCATGGTATGAGACTTTCTCTACTTTCCTTATTCAAAATAAGTTTGCTAGGGGAAGAATAGATAACACATTGTTTATCTATAAATCAAAAGGAGAAGTTCTCCTTGTTCAAGTGTATGCAGATAACATCATATTTAGCTCAACAAGTTATAAACTTTGTAAACAATTTGAGAAACTGATGACAAAAAAATTTGAAATGAGTATGATGGGTAAACTCACCTACTTCCTTGGATTGCAAATCAAGCAGGATGACAAAGGAATCTCAATTTTTCAAGAACAGTACACCAGGAACTTACTCAAGAAATATGAAATTTTTGATAGTTCCTCAGTGAAAACACCCATGGTTCCTCTAAACAACTTAGGTCCCGATTTAGCTGGAAAATCAGTTAATGAGACCTTATACAGAGGAATGATTGGGTCACTGATGTACTTGACTGCAACAAGGCCTGATATCTAATTCTCCATAGTCCTATGTGCAAGATATCAGTCCAATCTAAAGGAATCACATCTAATAGATGTGAAAAGAATCCTCAGGTACCTGAAAGGTACTCCAACCCTTGGTCTGTATTATCCAAAATGTTTAGGCTTTGATCTCAAAGGATATTCAGACTCAGACTATGCTGGTTGCAATATGGATAGAAAAAGCACCTCAGGTGCCTGCCAAATACTTGGTGGAAAATTGGTTTGTTGGAGTGCCAAGAAACAGCAGTCAGTGGCTATGTCCTCAGCTAAAGCTGAATATGTTGCTGCTGCTGGGTGTTGTGCAAGTATCCTATGGATGAAAAGTCAACTCTGTGACTATGACATCTATTATAAGATGGTACCCATCTTTTGTGACAACACCAGTGCCATTGCAATATCCAACAATCCAGTACTTCACTCAAGAACCAAGCATATTGATATTAGATATTATTTCATCAGGGATCACATCCTAAAAGGAGATATTGAATTACACTTCATCCCCAATGAGTCCCAGCTAGCTGATATCTTCACTAAACCTCTGGATGAACCTACTTTCACCAGACTAAAAGCAGAATTAGGCATGTTGAATATTGATTAATCAGTCTCGCTGATTAATCGTATTCAGTATGGTGTATATTCTTCTCCATGAAACCATCTCCCTGAAACCCACATGAATCCCATGACACTGAGGGACATATTAAATGAAGTAACTAAATGCTCCAAGTATTTAGTTACTTAATGTCCTAGGTTGGTGACTGAACACATTAAATAAGGAACAAATATTTCTTGTCTAACTGTCTTCCAATAGTCATGGGCTCCTACTTCTAATTTCACTCAATTAACCCCAACATGCATTTAATGCTCACTCCCATGCACACAATCCATTCCCAAAATGTCTAATCAAAAGACTCTTGACCATTATCCATACGTCACGACTGCAAAAGTGAAAGACAATGGAACGGCTAAACTGTAGCTGTAAAAGAGGGAATCGTGCAACTAGTGGGTTATAGCATTAAATGCGTTCCCAAAACAATTTTAACTTTTTCCAAAAATGAAAATTTTAAAATAATCAAAACCTTTTCACACACCCTCTATAAATACTCTTCATCAAAACAAGAACACACACACAAATTTCCAAAAGCAAATAAACTCTGCTCAAATTCTCTCTCAAAGCAAAAGTGTTGGTGTTCTTCAATTTTTTGGTAAAAAAAGCTTATCTCTTAATCAGTTATTCATTGTAATACTTCTTTCAAACGTTTGTTTTGGTCAATCGTGTCCCATACAAAGATATCCATCTTATTATAGTCCCTTTTGACAACATATCACGCATTTCACGGCAGCGATCAAGTTTGAAATAAACTTGTGACCATCTGGTGTGTGGTATTCTGCCATTAAAACCTTTTTGTTTTCAAAACATTCATCTAAAATGGCAGAACAACAAACAATCACATATGCTCCTCAATGGAACAACATGACTGTGGACGATGTGGTTTTTCAAACTAATAATGTGGTGGGTAACTTTAACTACCCACCAAATGTGCCTGCTTACAAGCCAATAATGAAATTTCTGCTAAATTGTCCTTTGAACAAAGCTTTTACCAACTGTCCCTCAGTGGTTTACCAGAACTTCCTCAGGGAGTTTTGGAGCACTGCTGTTGCCTTTGACCCTTTCCCATCAACTGGTGAGCCTGAGAAACGCCCACTCAGAGAATTCCTCATCAAGTTCTCAGTTTTAAACGGGCAAAGACCATTGACCCTTGATTTTAAAACTTTTTGTTCAACAACTGGCCTTGATTATAATAATGGTAAATATGTGGCTCATCCTACACTTGAGGTTGTGAAGAAAGAATTGTGCAAAATTACCATCAACCCGAGTTACCTGGACAAAACACCAGTCCTGAAAAACTCTTTTCCTGTGGCTTGGAGAATTCTGTTCACTTTTGTGATTCAGGTTCTCGGCGGGAACTACTCCTCCACTGAACAAGTAAACTCCATCCAGCAGCTTTTAGCCTTCAGTCTCATCACTGGGACTGAGGTTGACATAGGGGAGATCATTTACAGTGATCTCGTAACCAAGCTACTGAATAAGTCTAGGCTGAAATACGTTTCATACCCTAGATTTATCTCATGTGCTTTGCAAGTGTTACTGGGTTCTGACTACACTCAGGATAAAAAATTTAGGTTTTTACCCCCCATCCTGAGTAACTCCAATTTTACAAAGGACCCATCCAAAGTCACTGACATTGAATTGACGGCCCATATGATTGTTGTGAACAATCGGAGGGACTCAGTGTCTCCACCTCCTTTGGCTCCAAAGCCAAAGAAAGGGAAGTCTCAGACTGTGACTCCAACCTTACCCAAGTCACAGGGCCCTAAGGCTTCAGGAGCAATCTCTAAGAAGAGAAAAAAGCCTAATTCCAAAAAGCCACCCACTAAGACCAAGGTAACACCACCCAAGCCAACAGAGGGTTCTGAGCAATCCCACTCAGTCTCCTCGGGCACCGTACCTGATCCTCAAGATCTAGAAAGAGACATACAACTCGCTAGTACGGGATTGCCTTCGACACTCGATGAGGGCACTCGTCCATCAAAACCTTTGCTTGAGGGTACTACTACTCATCCCAAAGACTCAGGGGGAAACAAACAACCCCTTGACAGGTACATAACTTCCATGACTTCTAATGAAGGCACGGCTAAAACCACGCCGCGTCCTGAAGGTTCACTTGGGGATAAAGACTCAGGGGGAAACATACTACCTGCTTATATGGAACCAATACACACTCCTGTTGCTGATCCTTCAGGGACTGGTGCTAAGTACCAGGTGGATAAAACCCAGTCCACTAGATTGGGGTATCGGTCCCTGACCAAAAATGAAGGCAATACTTCTTCTGAAGTGGAGCCGGATACTAAACCTTTACAACTACAGACCTTTGCTGATATTCAAGCCTACCTGCTCTCTAAGGATGAATTAGATAAAGAAAGTGATGAAGAGGAAGTGCTTACTGCTGGGGATGACATGGATGAGGATATTCAGGTTGATGAAGAAGTTAGAACTCCCTCAACAAAGCAAGACCAGTCTGAACCCTCTCAAGTTCAAGAATCTGTTTCTGACTCATCCAGTCCTGATCTCAAGAAGTTTGATAACATACTTCCACTCACTGAAAGACAATTGATCAAGTATCTCAGAAAAGTGTCCAGAGTTCTCTTTAGTAGGATCGCTGAGAAACAATAGGAACACCATGAAGAAGCAGTTGCCTCCTATGCTGATCTCAAGGCCTCCATTGATCAATATTATGATGAGAACATTGCTCACAGAGATCAGACTGACAAACTTGTGGAAACCTCCATGAGTTCCCTGGACAGAAGCAGCACCATTATCAATGATCTCTACAAAGGCCTGGATGTCATCACTCAACTCCTTAAGGACATAAATAATGCCATCAAGGATGACCCTGCTGCAAACCAGAAAATAAATGAAGCCACTGAGACTTTCGCAAGAATCTCTTCCAACATCACTGAGGTACTTTCCTTAGTAAAGGGCTTTGATTTTTTTGCACTTCTGTCCACTATGAAAGATCTTCAGGCTCATGCTCTCAAACAAGAGGAAGCGTCAGCTGCCTGGACAAAGTCTTCTACCAATATGGCTTGGAATCTTGGCTCAAGAATGAGTGCAGTTGAAATCTCTCAGACTGCTCTTAAAAGTAAAGTCTCCTCTCTCAGGCAGGATACTTCGGAGATCAAATCTATAATGGTAGAGATTTATCAGGCTTTCAAAGGTCAACCCTCTTCAACTCCCTCAGGCAGTGTCACTCCAACACTTGCTCTCACTTACATTCCAGCAAATGTTAAGGGGGAGAATGCTACCAACACTGCCACTGAAGAACCTCCTTCTCACACTGAGGGGGAGACTGGAGACGCAACAATGGCAATTCCACTATCATCAATCCAACCAACTCATGTTCAACCAATCACCTCAGTAATCTCTCATCCTGAAAGCTCTCAAGCAACTCCAAGAATTGATAAAGGAAAAGGGATTGCAACTGAGTCAGATGAGGATCCCTCAAAAAGACTGGTGCCTGCATCAACTATCATTCATCCTGACCCTGATGAACCAGTTAGAGTGGAATTCATGATAAATAGGAAAATTGTTTACCTCACTGAACAAGAGATTCAAGAGTACTAGGATAAAGAGGAGAAAATGAAGAAAGTTGCTGAGGAAGCAAAACTTATTGCTATGTCTAGGCCTGAAGTAATTAAAGTAGTGCAAGAAGAGGCTGAAAAGATTAGACTTGACCTAAGAAGAATTGCAAGTGCCAAAGCAGGTGAGAAGTTCAAAAAGGCTTAGGATGCTGAGCATGAAGTCCTCAAGAGAGAGAGCACTCTAAAAAGGTTAAAAGACTGACAAAGCTTAACAGAAGGAGAGCTGAAGAATACATGTGGATGACAAACAGAATCAAGCCTGAACCTATCAATGATGTCAGAATCCATCCCAAAACCAAGCCTATTGTAGCATCTGTATTCAGGAACAATGATAAAAGAAACTTTGACGTTCACCAACCATTCAAGTTCTCAGACTTTGGAATCACTGAATTGGATGAATTGGGTCCAATCATACAAAAGAAAAAGAAGTCCGTAGTCAAAGACTTGATGACATCCTTGAGCAAGAGAAATGAGAGATTAAAGAAAATTCCTGAGGAACTTGGAATTCAATTTGCTCTTCCTGCTCCAGTCCCTGAACAAGCCTCATCCCAAACCTCAGGAAGAAAGAGGAAGCCTATGGAACTAGAACCTGAAGTCAAGGTGCCTGGGCTAAAGTGTAATAGGAGCCTCCCTGAAGGAATTCCTTTTGTCAAGACCTCTGGGCAAGATTACAAGACATCTGGGTATATAAAATGACTCACTTGAGGTCGTTTTCTTGGCACCATATCGCGATACAAGCGTATGGCTGAGTTGTGATCTGGGTGCATTGAATAAGTAGTGATCATGGCAGTGTAAAGGTATACATTGGGTGAAATGAGTGAATCAAAGATTTTTCGCACGTAAAAGGTGTTTGAGAGTGTGAGAATGCGCATCTTGTGAGTTTGAAAGTGAGGAAGTGGTGTTAGGAGTGGCCTGTGGTGATTAGGTAGGATTGAAGCTGTTTAAGGTGATTAAGGTGGCTGATTTTGGTTTCTAGGGTTGTTAAGATTTGAGATGGAGGGTGTGCTTCCTGATGAGGATAATGATGGTGTTATTGGATTTGAGGATTGAATGCAACTCATTTTGAATGGTTTGGGTGAATGACAGAATTGGGGTCTTTTGAAGATCCAATGATGAAAATGGAGTCAACTGTGTTGAATTGGACTTAGGGATGTGATAATGGTTAAAGGGTGAAAAATGTTAATAAATAAAGTATAAGGACTATATATTATTTGTCAAAAAAAAGTAAAACTGAAAAAATGTATTAAAATCGTGCACGTCAGCTTTTTTTGTTAATCATGGCTAAAATAGAAAGATTAGCAAAGTGTTGACACATAAAAGAAAAATTAAAAGTTCATAACTTCGATCATTTTCAGACCATTAGCCCGAACAAAAAACATAATGAAAAGCAACCACACGCCACAATTTTCTTGTTGCAAGGCTTCATATTTCATGTTGGTTTATGGTGATCATGTTTAAGGTCATTCTTCAGCTAGTCATCATTTTCTCTTTACACATAATATTTGCTTATACTTATCTAAAATATGTTGTTTAACAATGTGATCGACCAAATCTTTTTGTAGAATCATGCATTGATCTTTCAAAAAGTTTCTATATATATCTTGTTAAAATGGTTAAACTAAATGGCATCATCTCATCGTTGGCTTTAAAATCATTTATCATATTTTTGGTTGGTAGTTCATTCACTGTAGTTTCGTGGAAAGCTAGGCAACTAGATTGATTGATTCGGAAAAGAGGTCATTCATTGATTATGTTTCTTGTTATATATTGGGCAAAGAACATAAATGAGTAATCTACTTATCTCAAGTGAACTCTATAAAGGTACACCAAAACATGTACACATTCAAATTTTTAATAAAATGAATAACTTTTTAAGTAATTTGACTAAAATACCTTTTTATCTTCAACTTCATCTTCCTCATATTTGTATACTCAGATTCCGGCAATTTTTTCCGGCTACAACAACCACCACATAATTAATTGCGAACAAAAAAAGTAGAAAATTTTGAAAAACCTTCTGCTAATCGAATTCTTATTGATATGAATTTTCCTAAGACTATTTCTATCGATCAACAAACTGAATTAGAAGGTGCGGTGTCTAAAGAGGAAGTAAAGAAGGCGGTGTGGGATTGTGGTTCCGACAAATCTCTTGGACCGGATGGATTTTCGTTTGGCTTTTATAGAAAATTTTGGACATGTATTGAAAATGATGTGTTTGCGGCGGTTAATTATTTTTTTACCTTCGGTGACATTCCCAAGGGATGTAATGCTTGTTTCATAGCCTTAATCCCGAAAGTTCATGACGCTAATTTGGTTAAAGACTTTAGACCAATTAGTCTTATTGGAAGCATTTACAAAATCATAGCTAAGATCTTGGCCAATCGTCTTGTGGGAGTTTTATCTCTTTACATTTACCATCTCCTTCACCTGCTTCTTCATCAAATAACAAAACAACTACTTTCACCATTTATTTCATATCATCTCCTTCACCACGCACCTCACCACCGTTGAACCACCATTCAAATGCTTCAAAGACCACCCACCTCACGGGCCACACCTCCATCGTCATCCCAAAAGGCCCCACCACCGTTGGCCACATATAAACGCACCCAACCTCCTACCTGAAATAACATATGTGTTGCTCACCATAACCCACTATTGTTAAAGTGTTACATGATATTTTTTAGATCTATATTTTATTTGGGGTATATTATTTATAGATTTATTTGGGTTACGTTATTTATTTTTAGATCTAATAGTGTTGTTATGTGCCTGATTATGTGGTGGTAATTGGTAAATGGTGGGTGTTTCAGATATGTCACATGCGTTTCAGATATGTCCAAATAAACAAGGTAGGCGGCTCGTGATGGGTGTTTAATGAAGCGACAATTGGTGGCTGGTGGTGAGTGGTTAAGGCGGCATCGGTAGTGATGGGTTGAAGAATAAGACATGAAGAATAATGTTGGGCCAATTTAGTGCCTAATTGTCCCTTGTACATGATTTGTATGAAATATACTCTAAGTAGAAAACAAGTCGTTGAACTTAAATAAGTTTAGCGAGTCATCCTCAAGAAGTTCTTCAGAGTCTAGAAGAAATACTCATCACAATCTGAGGCAGATCTCAGCGAGTGAAGAAAAGAACCAAGATCAGGATGATGGGGTCAGTGAGTATTGACAGATGACTCACTGACTCCCGAAGACCATCTCTGGATAAATACCTGAACATATTGGTGGGAACTTCCTAAAAGCAAAAGCAATAAAAGACAAAAGGTACAAGAAGGGAGACTTGTACTTCATTGAATGGTGCCAAAAAGGAAAACCAAAAGTATTAAACATTGTTAAAAGCAAAAAGAAAGAAAAAAAATACTAAAGTAGCCTTAAAAGGTTTACCTTGGTGGACAACTGAGCCTAGCCCAGTTGACTGGGAAAGACACAAAATACTCCTCATGTGTCAGGCACATTTGTGAGATACAAAAAAATAAGATAAAACTCGATTTAGTACAGGAATGAACGGTGTGCAAATGTTTCATTATAAGAAAAAAAAAAATCTTACAGTTCAGTTAAAACAAAAAAAAAAGATAATAGACTAAGTAGGGATTTGACCCAGAACCACGGAGGGGACGAAACTATGTATTTTATTCTATTATTTTTTTTCTTCATTTTAATTAAAAATGTTCCTTCAATTTATTTTGACCATTTTTAGCCACAAGTCAAATTATTGCCAACATTTGTCTCCTTACGTGTCACTAAAACCAAACTTATCTAATATAAAACCTGAAAATTGCAAACGATTCATTTCTAACGAATAAATGTATGATTTACGCAGCACCAACAAGAAGTTTGAGATATATATCACATCGTATTATAAAATCTTTTGAATATTAAAGGAGTCTATGTGTGTGGTGTGGACTTGTTATCGTAACTCGGCGTTAGAGAAAAAAAACTCGTGAAAAGCAACCGTACGCCACAATTTTCTGTTGCAAGACTTCATGTTCATGTTTGTTATGGTGTTCACCGTTTAAGGTCATTCTCCAGCTAGTCATCATCTTCTCTTTGCACGTAATATTTGCTTATATTTACCGAAATATGTTGTTTAACAATGTGATCGATCAAATCTTTTTGTAGTATCGCGCATTGATCTTTTTGTTAGAGAACAAAAATGCATCGAAGTTGTCACGTTTTCCTTTTGTAAGCTATGAACTTTTAATCTTTCTTTTGTGTGCCAACATTTTGCTAATCTTCTTGTTGTAGCCATGATTAACAAAAAAGCTGACGTGACACGATTTTAATACATTTTTTTTCAGTTTTACTTTTTTTGCCAATGTTATGTATGGCCCCTATACTTTACTTTTTACAAAATCCACCCATTTAACTCACAAATTCATTCTATTCTTCATCTTCCATTCAACCTCTTCCACCACCATCACACCACCATACCTCCTCCTCCCAACCACCACTTTCTTTACTCTCCGCCACCAGTGAACCCCACTTCTCTCTCCACACTCCCTATTCCATTCCGGTCACAAGAAAACTCATTGTGTCCAACATCCTATCCCAATCCAAAGTGGTTCTCTCAGATACATAACTACTAATCCATTCATTTCCGAACCCAAATCCTTTCAGCTTATCAAGAACCATAAGAAACTTATGATCAATACGTCCAACCATGAGTGAAGGGCAGCATGTTACAATTTTAATAACCGTTGATTTACTCAATCCCACTCCCCTAACGCGCCATAAATATTGGCTAACATTGACCCATACCCGCCATTGCTTGGATCAATTTCTATAAGTTTCTTGACTGCAAATTCAGCTAAATCCATTCGCCCATGAATCTTGCAGTCGTTAAGCAATGAACCCCATACAGCTTCATCAGGGGTGGTTTTCATTGCTTTTATAACTTCCATTGCTTCGTCAAACTGACCCGCTCGACCAAGAAGATCAATAAAACACCCAATATGATGAATGTCGGGTTCAATATTGTAGTCATTAACCATTGATGTGAAAAATGTAGGACCTTTATCGACTAGTCCACCATGTGCACAAGCATTTAATAACCATACAAATGTAACATTATCAGGTTTCATATCATGTTGAATCATTTCCTCAAAGATCATAATCGCAGACTCACTTTGACCATGAAGAGCGAAAGAATTAATCATTGAATTCCATGAAGTTAAATTTCTTATCGGTGTTTCATCAAAAACGTGTCTTGCTTCTATCAAGCTCCCATATTTTACATACATATCAATTAAACCATTCGATATACATGAATTAGGCCCAATCCTATTCCTAAGAATATAACCATGAGTCGATTTCCCAAGCTGCAACATACCCATATGCCCAAACGCATAAAGCGAACACAAAACAGTCACTTGATTCGATCTCATCCCATTCCTAATCATCCTCCTCAAAAGCCTAATCGCTTCCCCAAACATCCCATTATGACAACACCCCGCTATAATAGAATTCTAAGACGGAATATCCTTATCCGGCATCCGTTCAAACAGCTCAACATCACTCTCAATCTCACCACTTCTCGTATACCCGGAAACCATAGCAGTCCAAGTCACCACATTTCTCCAAGACGAAATATCCTTATCCGGCATCCGTTCAAAAAGCTCAACATCACTCTCCATCTCACCACTTCTCGTATACCCGGAAATCATAGCAGTCCAAGTCACCACATATCTCTTAGACATTTCATCAAACAGTTTAAGCGCAACCCGTAAACCCCCAGCCTCAAACTTGTAATAAGCATCAATTAAACCAGTTTTAACAACTGGGTATTCTTCATAACCCGTTTTCACAATCTGGGTATACACCATTTTCGGCCCATTAGGTCCCAAGACCTCTGGGCAAGATTGCAAGACATCTGGGTATATAAAATGACTCACTTGAGGTCGTTTTCTTGGCACCATATCGCGATACAAGCGTATGGCTGAGTCGTGATCTGGGTGCATTGAATAAGCATTGATCATGGCAGTGTAAAGGTATACATTGGGTGAAATGAGTGAATCGAAGATTTTTCGCGCGTAAAAGGTGTTTGAGAGTGTGAGAATGCGCATCTTGTGAGTTTGAAAGTGAGGAACTAGTGTTGGGAATGGCCTGTGGTGAGTAGGTAGGATTGAAGTTGTTTAAGGTGATTAAAGTGGCTGATTTTGGTTTCTAGGGTTGTTAAGATTTGAGATGGAGGGTGTGCTTCCTGATGAGGATGATGATGGTGTTATTGGATTTGAGGATTGAATGCAACTCATTTTGAATGGTTTGGGTGAATGAGGGAATTGAGATCTTTTGAAGATCCAGTGATGAAAATGGAGTCAACTGTGTCGAATTGGACTTAGGGATGTGATAATGGTTAAAGGGTGAAAAATGTTAATAAATAAAGTATAAGGACTATATATTATTCGGCAAAAAAAAGTAAAACTGAAAAAATGTATTAAAATTGTACACGTCAGCTTTTTTTGTTAATCATGGCTAAAATAGGAAGATTAACAAAGTTTTAGCACACAAAAAAAAATTTAAAAGTTCATAACTTCGATCATTAACAGACCATTAGCCCAACAAAAACATAAATGAAAAGCAACCATAAACGCCACAATTTTCTTGTTGGCGAGCTTTCATATTTCATTTGTTTTAGTGGTTGATATGTTTAAGGTCATCTTCAGCTAGTACATCATTTTCACTTTACACAACATAATATTTGCTTATGACTTAACTAATATATGTTGTTCACAATGTGATCGACCAATCTTTTGTATAATCATGCCCAATGATCTAATTTGTTGGCACAAAATAGGAAGGAAAAAAATGTTACAAAAGTACCGACGCATTCAGATAAAAAAATATCCGCGGTAACATTTCCAAATTGACTTAAACAGGCCCAAAAATATGGGCCGGCCCAATTATAAAAAAATATCCGCGGTAACATTTCCGAATTGACTATAATGAAAAAGTAAACCCGCACTATTAAATATGAGACCGGCAAAATAAACTCGCCCAAAATTAAAGGAAAAAAAAAATTAATGACACGCAACAACGCGCGAAAAATTAGCGCCCCGCAGTAACGTGCAGGAAAAAATAAACTTACACTATTAAACATAAAAAAACGCGCGAAAAAACAAATAAAAATAAATAAATAACACATTTCACAAGTAAAACTACGTCGTTTTGGCACTGCTACAGTGCTTAAAATGAACAGTGCTACATTAGCGCTACAGTACCCCGGCCCAATGGGCTCGGTTACTGTTCATCGGCCAAAAAAAAAAAACTTTATTATCCCCCTCCTCTTTTTTGGCCAAAAATAAGAATTTTTTTTTTACAGGAAGTACTCTCATCTTTAACTATTTACGACTTTTTCTATCAGCCTGGGCAAAAAAAAAAAAAAACGCGCGATTGTCATTTTATATAAGAACAAAAACAAACTATTAAACATGAGACCGAAAAAAAAGCCAAAAAAATTTAGCCCAAAAATTTGGGCCGGCCCAATTAGTGTTTTTTTTTTTAATTTGTTGCCACAAAATAGGGAGGAAAAAAATGTTACAAAAGTACCGACGCATTCAGATAAAAAAATATCCGCGGTAACATTTCCGAATTGACTTAAACAGGCCCAAAAATTTGGGCCGGCCCAATTATAAAAAAATACCCGCGGTAACATTTCCGAATTGACTATACTGAAAAAGTAAACCCGCACTATTAAATATAAGACCGACAAAATAAACTCGCACAAAATTAAAGGAAAAAAAAAAGAATTAGTGACACGCAACAACGCGCGAAAAATTAACGCCCGCAGCAACGCGCGGTTAATCTTGCTTGTTTATCATATTTTTGGTTGGTAGTTCATTCACTGTAGTTTCGTGGAAAGCTAGGCAACTAGATTGATTGATTCGGAAAAGAGGTCATTCATTGATTATGTTTCTTGTTATATAAATGACTAATCTACTTATCTCAAGTGAACTCTATAAAGGTACACCAAAACATGTACACATTCAAATTTTTAATAAAATGAATAACTTTTTAAGTAATTTGACTAAAATATCTTTTTGTCTTCAACTTCATCTTCCTCATATATGTATACCCAGATTCCAGCAATTTTTTCCGGCTACAACAACCACCACATAATTAATTACGAACAAAAAAAGTAGAAACTTACCAAAAACATTTACACACTAAACTTTATTTTGAAAATTGCATAGATCTTTTCATGTAAACTTTCAAACCACACAATAAAAGTCCTTTTCTCCTCCCCCCACACCCCCGCACCACCCGATTCATAAAATTTTAAACCCAATCCACAAAATCTTAAATAAACAAAATCCCAAAATATGTAACAAAATTAAATCGAGTTTGTTTTACAGAATGAATTGAATCGAGCTTTAGAATTAGGTATATTTCACATATATCTAGGGGTTTTGCATGTCTTGCTCGAATTTGCACATGTATCATTTACCTGGGTCGACTGGATTTGATAGGTTTTTGGTTTTTAATGGGCATGGCGGCGGTGGTGGTGAACCGCTGTTTGTGTCCGACGTAATGGGGTTGTACCCATCTACTTTTTAAATCACATCCTATTATTTAATACTCCGTATGTGTTACTGGTGGTTGTTTTAGGATATGGACGAATGGGCACAAATGGGAGTTTTAGGATACGAAAGGATAGGTACAAATGGGTACAATTATAGGCCTTTTAGTATATTGAGTTTAACAGTTTGAAAAAAAGAGTCAAATTTAATTAGGTTAATTAGTTCTGATGGTGGTTGTTAGTCGGAAAAACTCACCGGAATCTGGGTATAAAGATGAGGAAGATGAAGGTTGAAGAAGAAAAGGGTATTTTAGTCAAATCATGTAAAAAGTTATTCATTTTGTTAAAAATTTGAATGTATACATGTTTTGGTGTACCTTTATAGAGTCCACTAGGAACTTGGCTATATTGGGATAAGTAGGTTAGTCATATATAGCATTTGCCCTTATGTATTATTTGAAATCTAAATTTTATTGTTGTAATTTATGTTAGTGAATCCCAACTTCTTGTTTTGTGTTTGGAGTGGTCGATTAAGACTACTAGACGAATACCCGCGCATAGCTGCGGAAATTCCTAGCGGCAGATAATTAACGATATACGTTATTATGGTAAGTGTTTTATGTAACATTCAAAATAAAACGTGAAAAGATCAAAATATAATTGCAAACGCATGTAACATGAAACAGTAATCGATGTGTAATTAAAATCTCGAGGAATTATAGTAACATTATTAAGTTAACTTTCGCATGTTTCAATCAAAATAAATTGTTAGTAAAATAAGACTTTCAAAATAATATACGTTTCAATCATAATAAATGCATTTTTATTACTTAATGATCATACCAAATATACCAAAATAAAAAATAAAAAAATAGAAATATAATAAATACAAATTTGTCACACTTTATTACCATTTCAATGAACAAAATTCAACTTACTACCATATCTTTCAATCGTCCAGCTATGTATTTTATTGATTAAATAGTTTCTTAAGATAAATTAAGTTTTTCACTCATTTAATATTTCAAATAATTCAAATTCATATCACACCAAAATTCAAAGTTGATGATCAATATTCAAGATTCTCAAGTTGACTATGACACAATACAATAAATATTCGAGTAAATAAACACAGTTTTCAATATTTATACAACAAAATGACAACACTTCTAACAAAATATAGACATAATTTAAATGCCAACCAACTACAACATTATTAAGAAAAATTCAACAAATTATAAGAAACAATTAATAACAAAGTTACAACAAATTTAGGTAACAAAATTCATAAATAAAACTTATAAGCAAACAAAACAATCTATTCAAACAAATTTACACAAATAAAATTTTCAGTAAAATTTATACAAAAAATTTAATAACAAATTTTTTAAGAGAACCATAGAGGATTCCGGCAATGCAGCGGGTTCAACATAAATGCCGGCAAGACTGTGTCCAAAGATTTCGGTGAGCCAATAATTCCGGCGAGCAAAGATTCCGGCGAGCAAAGATTCCGACGACACCTGTAAAAAATGTTATAACATAAACAGATATAAAGATTTATAAAGAATAAAACCTTTAAAACTTAAAAGAAACATAGATCTATAAACAAAACTCAAAAATAATAAAGTTTACAAATTAAACTTTATAATAAATATTAACAAACTTTAAATATAAAACACACATATTCCGACTAAACTACAACGGCGACAACAGGTCCAGTGGTGGTGGTGGCCGGCGGTGGTTGGGTGGCAGCCGACGATGGTGTTGTGTTTTTTTTAAGAGAGAGAGATAGATTGTGGTGTTGGGTGTTTTTTTAAGGGATAAGGATCCTCTCATGTTCAAATGAACATGAGAGGTAATGTTGCGTTTTATGTGATTGTACATTTGATTATTTAATTCAAATGTACAATCTCATAAAACACAATATTACCTCTCATGTTTATTTGAACATGAGATGATCTTTTTCCTTTTTTAAGAAAGAAAATGAGAAAATGAGATATGAAGATGAGTTTATAATGGACATGAACAACTTAACTTTTCAACTTTTAATAATTCAACATTTGACCAAATTAACAATCACCATTAATGGTATTAAAAAGTTTCCATAATATGCGTATGCGCACAACTGTTATATGCGTTTGAAACATTAATTGATTAAGAAATTCAGTTTTAAGAAATTTAGTTTTAAGCATTTGAGGCAAGATGTTTTATATGCGTTTGAAGCATTAATTGATTAAGAAATTCAGTTTTAAGAAATTTAGTTTTAAGCATTTGAGGCAAAATGTTTTATATGTAGTATATATATAGTCTATTTCTTTTGCTTCTCGTTCTGATTCTAAGGTTTTATTGTTGTATTGGTTTCTTTCTTTGAACTTTTAATATTTAAGATAAGCTTGATTTTTTTTTTTTTTGTTTATTTTTCAAGATTTATGGTTTGTATTTCCCAAATAAAGATGGTCTTGAATCACCTGTCGATTTTTAAAATTTCTTAAATATTTAGGTAAAGTGCTCATCCAAATATCTCAAGGTTTGTTGACATATTTAACAGTTTGAACATGCTTTTGAACTTTCCACGTATTAAAATAACATTGTAATATATAATTTTGAAGTTGAACTTTCCAAATTATAGTGATAGTAGTCCATACTTCTTAAAACAAGTGTACATGTTGTTATTTTAGGATGTCACAAACTATTAACTTGATTTGTATTTTAACCACAAGTTAACGAGACGATCCTGCCCACAATATACACCAATCTACTTTAGTTTATAAACCACAACTAAGTGAGATCAGGGATATTTTGTTGACAAAAATAATAAAAATGAACATGTTTTTTAATTAGGAGATCAATAAATCCCATTACACATTTGAGTTGGCTATGTTACAAACGTCACTACAACAATCGGGGTTTTCCCCAGCAACATTTCGGGGCTTTCCCCAGCGACATGTCGCTGGGGAAAACTATCCCCATCGAAATGTCGCTGGGGAATAGTCGCTGGGGAATCCTCGTCAGGGATACAATCCCCAGCGATAATCCCCAGCGAAGATGTGGGTCCCACTCGTTTTTCAGTCAACCAATTAGTGCCACGGTGGCAAACTTTTCCCCAGCGACATGTCGCTGGGGAAAGCTTTTTTTTTAATTTTAGAATCACTTTTCCCCAGCGACAAGTCGCTGGGGAATATTTTTTAAAACATTTGGAAAATACTTTCTCCAGCGACATGTCGCTGGGGAAAGATTTTATTAAATGTTTAATAAAAACTTTCCCCAGCAACATGTCGCTAGGGAAAACGTTTTAAAAAAAAATAAAATCAAGTTTCCCCAACGATATGTCGCTGGGGAAAAGTCTGCATTTTTTTTTTAAATACAGCCTGCACAGCAGGCGTTTTTCAGATTTTTTTTCTGGAATTTTTCTAGAAAAAATCTACCAAATAACAAACATGTATCAAAACCTGTATAGACTCATCACAACTTGTACCAAAACACAAATACAAAGTAAACGGATCAACGCAATACAAATACATCACAACTTTTACCAAAACCAAAAGATAATAAAGCTAAATCGTCCAAAATCCGAATAAGTCTACAAAACGAAAAAAATCCTAGTCATAAACGGGGCTTACTAACTAATATATAACATAACTAAACGGGGCTTACTAACTAATATATAACATAACTATAATAGGGAAACAAGTGTTTAAATGTCGCCAAAATCAACATAAAGTAATAACGTAGCATACTAACTAATATATAACATAACTAATCATCACTATCGCCATCCTCATCATCGCCACCCTCCTCGTCATCACCACACCCGACACTCCCGCTAGCACCACCCGACTCAAACTCCTTAAACATATCCGAGTACTTGGAGTCGCTTCTGAAAAGACTCATCATAAAGTCTACCTTTCTATGCATGCTCTTGAGCGACTTATCGGGGGCGGGCATACTTGGCCTGGATGTGGCCCGTGATGGCAATACCTGACCCACACCGGGAATGCGCCCACGAAGCGTACCCCCTCTTGCCAACGCATTGATCTCATCCTCCGTGTACTCACCCGTAGCCTCAAGCCTTTTCATCTCCTCCTATGTAGTGACAAAAACACAAGATAGTAAATATATTAGTCGGGTTGCTACATTATTTCTCGATAATTCATTAAAGTGTGTTTTGAAACAAAACTTACATATATGCGGCGGTCCTCATCCTTAGGGAATACCCCATCAACAGTGTGTGTTCGCCAGAAGGTGTCAATGAGTGAAGGGTACTCCTGAGTGTCTGAGGCTTGCCTCTGTACATACACACGCATATAAGATAAAACTAATTTAAAATGACAAATCACAACTCACCAAAGCGTATAATCAGATATATATGTATATATGTATGTAAAATAATTATAATGTTTATTACCATCTCATCTCGAAGGCGAGCCAGCGACCGGGATCCCTGTCGAGATGTGACCACGCTCTTTTGCCGGTTTAGCCGATTTTGAGCGGCTCGAGCAAGGTTCTTGGGATCATTCCAAAACTTAATGTACTTATCCCACTCAGCCGCTGTAATCTCCTCGGGACGTGCCCGCCTGATCGCCTCCAGATCGTAACTCCCGGTGGTGGGGTCTGCCTTCCAATACTTGGCCTTGAAAGAAGCCTTGTTGGTATTGTAGGCTTTTTGCAAGTGCATGTTGATGCCTTCGCTGATCTCTGTCCAGCGGGAGGAATCCATGTGCGGCCTGAGGTCAAACAGGGTCTGCAATCATATACAACAAAACGAAAACAGAGTTAGAGATATAATTTATATATTTATTTATTTATATGATATACATAAATAAACGAATTTAGATAAATATACACAATTAAATAAATGAACACGATAATGAAATAAACATAAAAGGATAACTGACCCCAATCTCTGAAATGATCGCCGCCTTCCGCTCCTTCGGGACCTTCTCCCAAGAGGGGTAGTACAACGGCACACTCCTAACGACCTCCCCGATGTAATTAGACCAGTGAGCCGCATGGGGACCGAGAGGGTTTAGGGTTTGTTTGTCACCCTGCTCAAAATTGATCGGGACGGGGCCTTTAGCTACCGCGATCTCCTTTAGCGAAAGGTTTCGGGTCTTGTCGCGGGTATTCAGCCTGCCCGCTGCCCTGCCGCCCAAATTGGGCTTTCGTTTGCCTTTGCCTGCAAAATCAAGTGAGTGATAAAGTCATAAAAATTCAAGGCAAGCAAGTTCAATATATGTATCAAATTTATGCTTGTATTACAATAATCCAGAAATTCTTACCTCGGTTAGCAAAGCAACCCATGCAACCGGTGGGTACATGGTGTGGAGGGGGACGATCCTCACCGCCACCGTCACCGCCGTGGGACCGGGCAACATCTGCTGACATCTGTACAAGTACAATTAGCATAACATATAGAAATTCATGAACAAAATAATATAAGCATGCACAAATCCAAATACATACATATCCAAATAAATATACACATTTAAACATAACATATAGAAATTCATGAACAAAATAATATAAGCATGCACAAATCCAAATACATACATATCCAAATAAATATACACATTTAAACATAACATATAGAAATTCATGAACAAAATAATATAAGCATGCACACATCCAAATACATACATATCCAAATAAATATACACATTTAAACAATCCACAACAATTTCATTCATTCATTCAAATATATAAGTGTCTTTTGCAAGTTACAACTCAAGATCAATCTTCTTCTTCACTAGAATAAACTTTGTCAACACCATCATCATCAACATTGATGAGGTCTTCATCATCAGAATCTGCTAAATCATGAGGAAGGGCGTCTTCATCATCAGTAATATCATCGTCTTGGTCAACAACATCAATGATATCTGGCGGTGCGTCAACCTCCGTTGATTGACCATCTATATGCAAGGTCGCATTATCCAAGTCATTCAAACTAGTAGAAAGTGGGAGATCAGATGAGTTGTCAAAATGTATAACATCAGGATCTTCCTCTACCACGATGACACCCCCGTTTAAAAACTTTTTATGATTTACATGTTCGATGACCTTCCAGTGGGGTTGTCGTCTGGCCATATCTTCAAGGTAAAAGCATTGTTTGACTTGTGTTGTGAGAATGTATTGATCATCTTTAAACGCCTCACCTTTTGTCAAGATTTGTGTCATGTTGTTTCTAAGGACAAGATGTTTGACTTTACGTCCTTCGTTGATAGTGTCAAACCACTTAACTCGGAATAACACAACTTTGAACGACAAATACGAAAACTCAAGGATTTCTTAAAGCTGACCATAATACAAATGCCGTTGTTTTGAGTTGTGCGACGTTCATCGCGGTTGTGTACGACAAACCTCACACCGTTGACTACGCAAGAGTTGACTGAGATTGAAGTCGGTGTTGGTCCACAAGCTAAAGCGAATAACTCGCTGGTTGCGCTAACACCTATGTCATTGTCTACGTGACGTTGACAGATCTATGAAGAAGATAGGATTAGTTTGAGAACACAAAATATGATATCGTTATTTTTACAGTTAAGTACACAAAATAAGTCTAAGTTTACCTACTACCCAAACCAGTTAGGGAATTCTTCTTTCATGTCTTTGTTAGGAAATTTACTGAAAAATGTTCATGGTATTAGATTAATTCATTGAAAAGATAAGTTAAGAAAAAGAAGTTTCAAAATAAAAACATGTACCTCTTGAACTGGGACCGATACGTGTCGATTTCAGGACTGTTGTGAAGTACATACCATATCACTTTCTTCAACTCTTGGGCATCAAACCGAATAACCGACCGTAAACCAATCGATTTACATAGTGATCGAAACACCTAAAATTGACACGTTGGGGGAAGGGATCCACATTACGGTCGGGACTATTAAATTTCGTGGTAACATCCCGAAAATAATGAGAACTGAAAGTCAATGCTTCTTCTGCAACATAAACCTCCGCAATCAAACCTTCTGGCTTAGCTTTATTTCATACATAACCTTTAGCTTCTTCATGAATCTTTCAAATGGAAACATCCACCGGGGGTGAATAGGCCCACCTTCAAGAGCCTCTAGAGGTAAATGGATAACCAAGTAAATCATAATGTCAAAGAAAGCAGGAGGATATATAAGCTCGAGATTGCATAGAATATTGACCACCTTGCTCTGAGCTTTCAACATGTCATCCTCCATCAAAGTTGCAGAGCAAATTTTCTTAAAGAATGAACATAGCTCGATTATTGGTTTTGCAACCTCATCGGGTAAGTATTGCTGAAGTCCTTAAGGAAGTAAACGTTGCATCATTATATGACAGTCATGAGACTTTAGGCCTGTTATATTGGTATCATTATCGGTCACTTTGTGCTTGAAGTTGGATCCGAACCCATCTGGTAGTTTAACTCCATTGATGAAATGCCAAAACTTTTTTTTGTTCTCTGGTGTGAAAGAATACGCAGTCTGAGGCTTCGAACACTTCTCGTTTTTGGTTTGGCCAAGCCACAAGCCACTTCGAATGCCCAAATCCAAACTTTCTACACACTCAAAATTTGGTACCAATCTCGGTTAAACCACACCGATACTAACTAAACCTTTGTTGTGGATTCTGTTGCACTCGAAACAAAACCTTCCCTTAGTTTTGGATTTTGTTTCCTTTTGTTTGGGCGGTCTTCTAAAAGCCTATGTTCCAACAAAAGTGGGGTTCTTTCTTTCCTTCCTGTGTGTTTGACTTGCTTTCGTAACACACATCGTACCTAGGGGGGGGGGGCGGGGGGGGGGAAAACCCCCCCCCATTCTTATTCACTGGATCTTCCAACCAGGTCCAAGTTGTTTCTCGGTTCTCCTTCCAAGTGATCTACGTTGTTTGTCGCCTTTTTTTTTACTCTCGAAATTGCGTCAGAAGTTTTTTTCCCTCACACAATCCTTGATACTCCTCATGGTATCCTTCACCAAAACAAAACGTTAAGTTGGTTTTGTTTCCTTGTCATTGTTGTTTTTTCTGTGTCGCCTTATGTGTTTTCCATCCAAATTCCTGAGTACTCCTTTCATTCTTGGTTTAGTTCGCTCTATTCAACCTTTCCACAACAACGTTCACACTTCGCGTTTTAACCCCGCGTCTTTCCTTTGTGTCTTGTTCTAACCGGTTTCACAAAGTTTCCTTCCCACTCGTTTTATAACCAAACGATGTGTACGTTCCTTTCTCTTGTTCCACGCTTCCTTGTCTACGTCAAGAGTTTCCTTTTTCCCTTTGTGTCGCGTTCCAGCAGCCCTCACAAAGTCCTACAACGTTGTCTTTTCTCCCTTTGTTGTCGCGTTCCAGCAGTCACCAACAAAGTTTTCTCCCACCAATGCGTTTGGTGTCCACGTTTATCTTCTTCCCTTTGTGTCTGTTTATACCCGGTTTCACAAAGTTTTAACCCACTCGTCTTTGTTTCACAAGACGACGTGTATCTTTTTTCTTTGTCGCGTTAACAGCGACCACTCTCGTTCCACGCTATCCTTTCAAGCGTTAAGAGTTTTCCTTCTTCCTTTGTGTCGCGTTCCAGCAGCCCTCACAAAGTCCTACAACGTTGTCTTTTCTCCCTTTGTTGTCGCGTTTTCTTTTTTTTTCATGAGGTCACCAACAAAAAGGGGTGGTTTCCCCCCTTTTTCCAACAAAATTTTATTTTTTGTGTGTTTTTCTTTATTGTTTTGTTGTCGCGGTTCCAATGATCACAACAAAAGTCTAACCAATTTTGTGTTGATGCTTACGTTTGCTCCTTCAATCTCTTCTCCGTCAAGAGTGGTTTGAAGTTGTTGCTATCTGCAACTTCCGTTGGTTCTGATTGTGCACTATCGTCGCCAACAATCCTTGGTCCCAAAGTCCCTTCTAAGTCTTTTGATCTTCATGATCAAAACTTGAATAAAAAACTTGTAATCTTGCAGCCCTTAGCTCTGATGCCAATGTTACACAGGTTTCAAATGATATTCCAGGATCGATATATTAACAAGATTGACACGAATTGATTCTATTATTAACAACATAATAACGGTACATTGTTAACATGAGACACGATTTACAAACTGAATATTCGACTCCTATTTATACTAATCTAAACGACACATATGAAGGGTTGTGTTGGTTCAATCTAACAGATTTCTATGAACCATTGTGTCCCTTCACATATAACTAACTTCTGTAACCGCCAATAACTAACTTTCGGTTACTAACTATCTATCTAACGAGTTCAGTCCCTTGGCTTTCGTTTGCTGTACTTTGAACCTTGTCCAACAAGACTTCTACAATTACGGTCCAACAAAGATTAGCATGGACTTATCAGAAAATATGAGTTCATAAGTACTATCTGACAAACGTTCAAAAACTAAAAAAGATATCAAGAAAAAGTCTTATGCATCTATCGTGAGCTCCCTTTTATCAATCTTTACGTTCCCGATTATATATGTTTCAAATGAAGGTTAACTTAAGTAGTATTGCTCCTAAATGTAGATCACAAAAGCCAGCTCGTTAACTATTTCGAAGGCTACTGTTGAAGTTTCTCAGAAAACAGATGGGAAATCTAGTGCACCATCATCTAGTGCTTGTTTCAAACCCTTCGTTGCATCTAAAAATATTGGTACATCAGAATCTATCGTCATATTTTTTGCATATTATTTGGTATTTGTGAATGTTATTTTAAGTAGCGACCTTAATTTTTTTACTGAAAACTCTTTAAATATACTTGTCGCAGGTAAGACGATCTATGTAAAAAACTTGCCACCACAAATTACGCGCAGAACATTGACTAGCGCGGTTAAGAAATTTGGAAATGTCAAGCACAAGAACATCCAGATTAAAAAAATAGGGGTTCGGCCTGGATCATATATACTATCTTTCGAGCATATTATGATCATCTATATGATACTGATAAATATATATTCTGCGTGTAGGATGGGCATCGCTATGCATTTATGGAATTCAACAACCAGAATGCTGCAAAACTAGCTATTGAGGTAAGTGCCTTAAGTTTACAAGCTTCAGTCAATAATTATATAAAAATAAACTTAAGGCTCAATATACATCGATATATGCTTATGTAGTTTACATATATTTAATAAAGTTTGGCTACCTTTGTATGGAGAAATTGTTATCCTATGTTTTTAAATGTAGTAATTGTAGATCTGTTATTCACTGAGATTTATCAGAGATTTCTGGTGTTAATGCAGGCTGCCTTTATCCAGTTTGATGGGTGGGAATGCACAGTTGAGTATAAGAAAGGTGATATGCAAGGTTTGTGAAAGAGTGCCAAATTTTTGTGTATGCATGCATAGAATACAATACTAATCCCTAAAGTTTGGTGAAAACATACATTTTCAGGTCAGGAAGGTCGTGGTACTGGCAGTGTTGGGGACAATAAAAGTGGTGATAATAATGGCAATGGCAATGGTTCAAATCCTGTAGTTTAGTTGATTATTTTTCTAGAGTTAAAACGTTGTCTAATTTGTATTTGAAAACAAGGTCTTGTGTTGTTAAGTTATAAAAGGGACTTGGAGCTTTTTCTATGCGACTCAATGATTTGATTTGGTCTGGATTTTGAAATTTATATTGCTTGGTAATTGTCATGTGTTATATATAAGCACTCCTCAAATACCTTGGGATATAGTAATTGTGTTTGATTTTATTATTGAATCTTGACTCGAATTTATTACTTGGAGAGTCTTAGAGCACTATAGAAGACTTTTAGGGCTTTTTATGTCCTTAGTTACTCATATACTCACACTTTTCATTGAAGTTAAGTAATTCTATCATTAATCATTCAATAGAATGTCTTTCAATTGTTTGATTATTCGTTTTTATTTTCTTCTTGTTAACATGTTAGGCTAAATCTTTTTTTTAAAGAGAAAATATATATATATATCACAAAAGAGTACAAAGTTACAGTACATAAACACAGACAATTCCTGTCTACTGCCTACAACCTCAACAAAAAAAAGAACAAACTATGCTCAACTATAATAGCAATCTATCTCTATACAACTCTGCATACTAACTTCTGCTTTCCAGACATCATACTATATCTTTTTAAACACTATGGACCATCTCATTTCCACTTGTCTCACAACTACTCTATCTTTGGTCTTCATATACTCGATAATCTCAGTCTTAAAGTATCTGTGATAGTTTTAATGAGTTCAGTTTCATCTCTTTTCTTATTTCTGAATATTCTTTCATTTCTCTCTTGCCAAATGTAGTAGCCAGCAGCTTGACATACAATCTTTTTGATAATACTCCATATAATCTTGTTAGAAGTCAGTTTTGAGAACTCCAAAATAATTCCTTTCCAATCAGCGTTACATTTCTTCTTCATTAACACTTGCATTTCTTCCCATACTCTTTCCGTACACTCGCATTAGAAAGATAAATGTTCATGAGAATCTGTATTTTGTCCACACAAAGCACACATCATTACTTTATTTGGCTTCCACCTTTAAAATCTTATCTTGAGTTAGTGGTGATTGCTTATAGTTGTATGAAACCTATTTATGATATTTAATCCTATTGTTTTTTGCTATTGGTGCGCGCGTTAGGCAGCAGAAAACTAGTTATAAATTGCTTAGCTAGATGTCTATCAACTAATTAAATGAAGCCTCACGTTTGGTAGATGATTAGATAAGTATTTAATGTGCGTGATTTAACTATTAGGTAGGAGAAGCATTTACAGGAGCCCTTACTTAGGTGATCACGTAGATGCATTTCTGATCAACTTGCACTCGAATTAGGGGAATACTTCACATTGCACTAGCAAGGGTGTGACAACGCAATATGTTAGATAGAGTAACTAGGGAGTAGTACATGATTAAGTGAGCACATTTGTTTATCTATATGAGTTTCCCACCAATTTTATATTTCTGCATAATTAGGAGTAGTTTAATTTAGTAAAAAACCTCCTCTCAAAATATTGGATTTTACTTGCTTTCTAAAAACATAAAAAGACCAAAAATAATCTTCCCTCAACCTTTAGACCTTAGTTAAAAAAACCCCTTAGAGAACGATTAATCCTCTGAGTCGTGTCTATACTACGCTACAACGGTTAGGTACTCTGCCTAGGAGGATTGTAAAACTTCTGCGTTTACAGTCTATCCACGTCAAGTTTTTGGCGTCACTGCCGGGAATAGTCTAGGTTTCGGATTCTATTTAGCTTAAGTCTACTCACTAGATTCCTATCAAGTGAGATTATAATTTTTATTTTCTGTAGCTTTCTCGTACTCTATCTTCTCTATGTTCTATTTTTTTGTAACTTTTCTTTTGTTAACCATCACGGGAGACGAAAACCGACTACGTACCTTAAGAGATTACTCCAAACCTAGCCACGAGGGCTATCGAAATACTATCGTGCTCCTCGAGGATGCCAATGCGTCAGACTTGCGATCCGACACCATCCGATTGGTGCAAAATGGATGTGCATTTCACGGACTCCGGTCTGAAGATCCAAACCAACGCCTTAAGGATTTTTTTTAAAAGTGTAGACTCAATCAACCTTAATGGTGCCTCTAGAGAGACAATGCTCCTGCATTTATTCCAACTCTCTCTTCGCGATCAAGCTAGCAATTGGCTTGAACGTCTTCCCGCAAGATCCATTTCCACTTGGGAGGATCTCACCACCTGTTTCCTCGCTCAGTTTTTCCCACTAGGAAGAACTACTAAACTTAGACGACCATGTCAATCAAGCCACAAGGCGCATCATCGATCATTCGGCCGGTGGTAAGCTACGTGACAAAAATGTCAAGGAATCATGGACCATCATTGAGGACCTTGCCCTCTATAACAACGAAAGCTAGAACGACCCATGAGATCTTGAAAAACCGCTCAAGCCAATCTCTTTACCTCCCAATGTCCCGAGTACATCCGACTGACGTCTCATCGAGCTCGAAAATCAAGTCCAATGCTTGATGGAAGCTCAAATTACTCCTAAACCACTTATTCAAGTGAACAAAATTACTTTTTGATGTGAGATTTGTAGTGGTCCCTATGAAATTAAATATTGCATGGAAAATTCTGAGTATGCTTTTGTTGATTATGCATCCTCGCATACCGACAAAGCGGGAGGTAAGTGGTTCACTTTTAAACCCGAGAAAAGTACTCTTAGTGATTCATATAACCTGTCTTAAAGGAATCACCCGAACTTTAGGTGGAGACAACCTCAAAATTCTCAAAACAATTTTTAAAACCCACCTAATCGTTTTCAAACAAACGGTTCGTCCTCAAACCGTACCTTCAACAATAATCATCAAGATTTTAACAATCAATCAAATCTTGAATTAATGTCAAATTTCATGGCATCTTAAGATGCTCGTTTGTCCAAGTTCGAAGCCGATTTCAAATAACAACAAAGCGAGGTGACTAATAAAATTGACACTCTCTTGAAGGTAATCAATGACTGAATGACGAGTGCACTACCTAGTGACACCGTTAAGAACCTGAAGCTCAATGTTAATTCCACCTCTTTAGTTTCGTATGCTCGTTCCTACCCTCAAATGGAAGATCCAAAAAGTTCTTCCAACCCTTTCCAATCGGTCAATGCTATCAAAACATGTTCAAATCCACTAACCCTTTGCCAAAAGACCAACAACAAACTAAAGTTGTGTCAATCAACGGGAATGAAACACTAAAACCAAATGAACTCGAAAAATCTCTAGAAGATGAATTTAAAGATTTGCATCTTAATCTACCAGTTCTTGAGGTTCCAGCTCATGCTCATATGTACAATGCCATCTTGAATAAATATGTTAAGAGTCTTGAGTTAGGCAAAAATGGGTCTACATATGTTCAAAATGAAATACCAAAGAAATTAAAGGATCCCAGATTATTTATCTTTCCTTGTAGACTAAGGGACTCCAAGTCTTTTGATACCTTAGCCGATTTAGGGTCATATGTAAATTTAATCCCATTGTCTCTTTACAATAAACTAAAAATTAGGTTACTAGAAGAGACTGAGGCAGTCCTAGGATTAGCAGATGGAAGTAAAGCTTATCCCGTCAGAGTTATGAGGGACGTAGAGGTACGAATAGGTAGGTGAAGATTTTGGAATATTTATATGTTCTAGACATGAAAAAAGACCCTACATTCCCATTACTTGTAGGAAGAAGATTTTTAGCAACCGCTAGTGCCATAATAGATTTTTTAAGAAATCTAAGATAGGGTGGGAGAAGGATACACTAGGTCAGTCTTTAGAGTTCAGGAAGCAGATCATGACGAAGAGGAAGTTCCATATTCGACTACTCAAGCTAGAAGACCATCTTATGGCCCCTGACATAACACGAATATCATAGGTCCCGAAACCCCTTTCTATCTAAAAAATGAATTTATGATTACAAGTCCACCTGGGGCATGGGAAATAACTAAGGATGTGTTAGTATTTAGGAAGATGGTTAAATTCATAGGAGCTATACCAATTAACCTTAAGAGTAACAAATGGGAATCGGAAGACATGTTTCATGATGGATGGAATTGGAAAAAGCCACCACAAGAAGGAGATGGTGCGTAGCACATTAAGATAGAATTAATAGATCCCGATGGAGAAAAGTTTGATAGAGTCTTCTGAACTATGCCCACAACTAGTAAGCTTTATATGTTTTAGAAAAGCGCTTGTTGGGAGGCAAAACATCTTTTATTTTTATGCATTTTAGGAGTGTCGTGTGTTTTTATCTTTTATTATTTGTTCTTATATGTTTGAATGCTATGTGATCATGCTTTGTTTTGTCTTTAAATCCGTTTTAATTACATACAAAGGCATTTTGCATAAAACACGTGTAAGAATTATTGGTTAATAAGAACCACATTAAACATGTAAAATAGATAATTTAGATTAATTCGCATTTTATGTTTGTTTGTTTGTTTATTGAGTCATATATATGTACTAACCGTTTCCATAACTTATGCAGTAATTTTTCTAGAAATAATTAATAGTATTTTTTTATCAGAATTTTTTTCTAGAAAACGAAAACGCAACATGTCAAGTCACTTCTGACGGTGTCACGCCTGCAAAAAGACAAAACTGCATTGAATTTTTGAAATTTATTTTTGTAGAATTTTTAATTTTCCAGAATTTTTGTAGAAAGCCACGTTAACATTAATACAAGTATTCTATCTTTGTTTGTTTTTATTAGGATTTAACATTTGTTAATAATGCAAGTTTGTATATTATCTATCGTCGATTTTATACGGGTATAGATTTTGTCTTAGATTTTCAGGTTATATTGGACGAGCAAAGTCCGAGAGCTCTTAGAATTTCCACTTGGACGATTCTTGTATGAGGATTTAGCCGGTTTATCACATTTCTTCTTCCATTTTGAGCAAACCAGTAGAGTACTAGTTTCTTTTCCTTTCATTTATTTTTCCTTTCTTATTTACGAGTACTTTTAAAACATTAGGGACAATGTTCAATTTAAGAGTATGGAGGGTCATGAAAGCCATAGAAATTATTCATTCATTCGCATTTACTTTGTCCTCAAAAGATGTATAATATACGGAAACATAGTTTAGGACGGTAATTTTGGCCCAAAATTATTATTTTTATGGCATATTGATCACTTCTGACTACACTCTTTAATATATAGTAAATATATATAAAATATACTTATAAATATATAAAAAGGAGGGTAGGAATCAAAATATATCAGTTATAGTGATCCGGGAGTATGATTCCCGGGTCGTTATCCCCGATGAGGAAAGCAATTGAAAGCTGAGAGTCGTTTTGAGAATATGTGCTTGAATGGAAGCAAGATTTGGCTTGGCTATCTAAAACTATGGGCAAACGAAGGCAAAAACTTAAAATCACTTAAAGGAAGGCAAATTTTAGCTAAAAACGCAAAACGGGAACCCTAAATGGTGTCTAAAAACATAAAATTTTAAAAATAAACCTAAAATTAATCTTTTTACTTTTTACTAACCCTAATTGACTAAAAAGTAAGATTAAAGAAAATTAGAACAAAAACGGAGTTGATTTGATCTTTAAAACACAAAAAAACGTGAACGGGAACGAATCCCGTTCTTTAAAAAATGAAATTTTGCAATTTAAACCCTACGGAAGATAAAACTAATTTTCCTAGAAACTAATTATTGAAAACTAATTTAAAACAGATTAACTATGATCCTTAATCTACTTGTATGCTAAAAATCCAATCCTAACTCTAATTCCTACCATCTGAAAATCAAGCTTAAAACTAGCTTTTTTCCTGTTTTCTTATTTGGTGCGGTTTGCACAATTGAAACACAAACCAAACTAGATAAAGTGCAGACCAAAGAGACCAATTCTAACACAGATCTAACAAACAAGTGAAAGCAAATGATGCTATGACAATTACTAGATTTGATTGAAGCTTAAAATGCAAATGAGACTAGACAGATTTGATCTTAACTCATTTTCAATCATGAAAACTTGTCTTAACAAAATTCAGCTTTATTAAGAAGCTAAAACCAAGTCAAAGGACAAATAGGCCACAAGCAGTACTAACTTGTAGTTAGTACTGCTGACCCAAACACCCCTTTATCTCTTCAAATTTCATTTTTAGCTTATGTTAATGAGATTTAAAACTCAAAACTTAAATACCAGATGCTAGACAGCTTATAACAACTTTGATAAACATTTATCAACAAGCAAATAAGCCAGAATCAAAGAGCTTAAAACTATGCTACTTTTTTTTGGTTTTTTTATTGATTTTAAGACAGATTAGAGAAAACTAATATTTAATACTAAAAATCAAACACAACTAGCATATAACTATTACAATAAGCATAAGTAAACTATACTAATAGACATAAGCAAACAAATAAGCAGATTAAGCAATTTTACACTTGAGAATTAAAGATAGAAAAGGTAAATGGAAACTTACAAATGCCTTAGCTTATGCTTAATAAAGGCTAAATAAGCTCGTAGAGCTACTCTACAGCTCTAGTTTATCACAAGGATAAGCTAGTAAAAGTCCCATAAGCTCTTCTATTGTAAGCTTATCATCAAAAAAAACTCAACTCCATATATAGCGTAAGTATTAACTGATTTTAATTGTTTAGGTAGATTAATGATTGATTGAGCTCTGTTAGATATTAGAAAAAGACTCGGTCACCCCATGTATTTTACTGTTCAATATAACTCGTAGTTTAATAGGTAAACGTTTAACTTTCGGTATTGAACCGGGTACTAATACCCAGTGTATTGTAAGAACTATAAATACC